>ML256055.1:0-27187 GCA_005239495.1 Nicotiana undulata | reverse complement strand
TACAAGACAGAAGTAAGGGAATAGATGCGTATACTGCGTAACGACGGACCGGGTCGTTACATTACCCTTCAATTTTCCCTCTTTATTATTGAGTAAATAGTCAATTATGTCATGACATTTATTTTATGGGTGTTTTGCAAAAACAGTCATTCATAAGAGTTGCACCTCTTCAGATTTCAGCCCAACTTTGGCTATAAATACAAGTCCATTCTCTCAGATTCTACATACTAATTTCTGAGTTCTCCTCCTTCTTTCTGCATACTTTTAACTTCAAAGAAAAGCAAGTAAATGTGATTTGCTACCGAACTTTGAGTTCGCTGAAACACTGGGGCTTGAAGTACCACTACATATTCGTTCTATCCTGGGAGGAAATAATCCATAACCTTGGGTACTAGGAGGGGATTAAATTCCTTAAGGAAACACTGTGAATTCATGGGCTCGAATTGATTTTGTTATTTTATTTACATTTCTATTTATGTTATTTAATTTTCTCCAGAATTGTTTTACAAATACAAAGTTCTAACAGTTTTCATTATTATATGCGGAGGATTTGAACGGTAACAATCGTGATCAACCCTTCTATGAGAAAAGAAAAACTTAAATTGGGAACGAAAATTCAGCAAATACTAAGATAAATGAAAAATAAAAAGGTAAGACATAAAGATGAATACACCTTCCGGGACAGAGTGCAAGGACTAAGATAACAGACCTTTAGAGATAAAGTTGAAAATTAAAATAATCTGAGAAAAAAACTCTTTCGCTATCACAAATTTCATTTATTTTTTTTAATCACAAATTTCATTAGAATCCATTAATCAACCTTATTCCATGAATAGAAAGACAAAAGGTACGTAATGAATTGGCGATTCTAGTTAGCTTTACAAACTGCTATTATGTCATGTTATTCATTTTGATCAATTCAAGTCCTAATTTTTGTAGGAGCATTTCCATGAAAAGTATTCCATCTATTGGTTTGCTTACCTTCCCATTTGAAAATGCTGTGATACCATTTAAGTTGCGTTTTTCTTGCAATTAAATAAAAAGTTTAGCCTTTACTTTTCTTGATTTAATTTGACGAACAGTGATTAAGATCAACGAAAGAAGAGACGTGAAACATACTTCAGAACTATATATCACATAATATATATTTCTGTCCATTTAATTCTTCAAATATCTTGTGTGCATCAAAGTTCTTTGTTCTATTTATTTAAGATAGTACCTTAGTGTGACCAGTGCTATAGTTATATGTGAATGAATGCATATATCTATGTAAAAATATTATTTGCACAAAAAATCGCATCATGTACAGAATCAACCAAGAGTAGAAAGGAACATGTAAAAAGAAAAGATGTATTTCAACATTGAAAGTACGAAGCTCTGCACACCAGGTCCATAATTGCTGATCTGCAGTGAATATATAAATCAATAACCTATTTGTTGCTGAGTAGATATTTTTTTTTAATTTTTTTAGATTTCAAGATATTGCGTATTGAAAAAGATTGTCCGTTTGTGAAAAGAGTCATAACCTCAAACATGCAAACCATAAACTTGATAATAAATTCCAAAACCGTAAGTTTCAACACCTAAACCTAAAAGCTTAATTCCAGCATATGAAAGAGAAAAATCCATATCAACTACTAACTGTTAAAGTTACAAACTTATCAACAAAGATAACATGAGAAAATGTACACATCTTCTTCATTACTCCCTCCAAAATAAGTGATTCGTTTTTGGATGTTTTCACAAATATTAAGACTATTTGCTCCAAGGATAATGTAGGAAAAAAACTAATTAATTCATTCTTAAAATTTGAAAAATTACTTATTTTGGATCACAAAAAAAAAACCAAAAAATCACTTATTTTGGAGCGGAGGAAATACAATCTAATATAGGTAAGGTTTTCCAGCAGAGATTTTATCAAAAACTTTATGGGCATCATTAATCTTACAAGCGGATTTCGAAAGAGGTATGTACGAAAACACACAAAAAGTTAGAGATTAGTGTATGTGCAAATCACATATAATTATTTTATGCTTGTTAAAAATCCAACGATAACTTTTCAATGAACAAAGAAGTAGCCGATTAGGAATCACTCGACGCATTAAACAAAGGAAACTGAGGGAAATATTACCCAGACCGATTCATCTTAAATCTAAAATGTCGATGTAACACCATTGAGATGAATATATGATAATAGGTTATAATTACGTATTTTAGTCGTTTATTACATTCTAGTTTACTGTATTTTAATTGAGTTTAAGCTTTAATCGCTAGTATTTTGCACTAATTGTGTGTTTTATGCTTTGTAGGAGTGATTCCGAGCTATATAGATGTTATAGAATGAATTTAAGTGATTTGAAGCTTTGAAGTCTGAGTAAAAGCTCAAGGAATTAAGCCGGGATCGTGTTCGGGGTTCAAATTTGATAGTTGAGAACAAACGAAGCTCGATGAGGCATATTGCGCACTGTCTAGTAAAATGGACATAACTGTTTTCTACGAACTCCATTTGGGTTATATAATATATGGTTAGAAAGCTAACTCAAAGGTCTACAACGTTCATTATTTACGGTTTTTCAAATTACTAACGGAACAGGGTGAAAGACGCGGTCAAAACCTCGACTGCGGAACTTGATGCGGCAGAATCAGAGAACTGGTAAATGACCGCGGCCGCGAGCGTCCAGGCGTAAAAAAAAGTCCTTTTTCGCGTGGGAGAAGGTATAATTATTTGGGCCCGACCCTACTTGGTATATATACATGGGAGAACGTTATTTTGAGAGATTGGACATATTTTGGACACAAATTCGACCTAAGGAGGCAGAGACACAATAGGAGCAAGGCAGAGAATTCTTCTACACGTTTTTCCTTCCTCTTCCTATTTTTCATTGTTGGTTATGACTTTTAGTATTGTATTTTTACATACTATTATGAATAGCTAATTTGTTATCTAGAGTTTTGATTGAACCTTTTGTAGGATAAATTCTTGTAATGTTTATATATAATTTTGCCAAAGTTTAATCTCTATTTGTTCAACTACGTTCTTGTTGTAGTTGATTGAAGGGCCCTCAATTAGCTGTTCCTATTTATTATGTATCTACTTGAGAGAAGAGTGCATATTTAGGTAGTTGTTTGATAAACATCACTCCCGGAGTATATGAGAGATCCATAACCGAGGGTTTAGAGGTTGGATTAGAGATAACGATACCTCGGGTGCAATCTAAAGTGAATTGTAATGCAATTTAGCTAGCGTGACTTGAGAGAGTGCGTCTAGTAGATTATCATAATTACTTGATAGATATTTATGATAGCTGGAGTGTTCATGATTGATAGAGAATATTTAGGCGAAATTATAGAAGACATAGCGGGAAGGATTCCGACAATTGAGGAAATCATAACTCTAGACTTCCTTAATCTTTTCTCCAACCCGTAGTATCTTTAGTGTTAATTTACTATTTTAAATTGTTTGTTAATTAGATATAAGAATCTTAATATTTATAACATAGGAATTGTTCGAGCTTGTCTTCTTAGCAATATTGAACAGTTGTAGCTAAGCCTTAGTTCTCTGTGGGATTCGACTCCGGACTTGTATACCGGATTATATTTACAATGACCGCTTTGTCCTTTTTATAAGGCATAGTTGGGCGTGATCAATATCATTGTCAAGACCTGAGAACAAAATTTCTCAAAAATATAGTATTGAAAATGGAAAAATGCGCAAGAGTTAAACGAGGAAGCATGCGTAGACCCAAAGGTGACAAGCAGCTGAATGTTTGAGAACGAAGGGAAATAAGATTAATTTTTGAAGAACGCGTGTTCTCAGCAGCAACACGCATGGTTTAATGGCCAAAGAGAGAGGCTCATGTTAATTGTACAATCTACATTACTATTTGTACAACTATATAATGTTGTGTTCATACATAAAGGCGGATCTAGAATTTTTACGCAACAGGGGTATATTATTCTGCTCAACCAGTGCCCCTTAAATGCTTTTAGCGTTCAGGGTGCCAACTGCTTTAAATTAATAATTTTCAAGATATATATATATATATATATATATACACACAAAATTTCGGCCGAAGTTTACAGGGTCCAGTGACCCCTAACCCATACACATGGGTCCGCCTCTGTTCATACACCCTTATTCATTTATATATAGTAGTAAAACTTGTCACGCCGCAACCTTCAGAAGCACGACTGACTCTCGACCGAGATATTCTAGTCAAGCAAGCCTTCTGATGCGTACTACCCCACTTGGCGTGAGTAGTTTGAGAAAAAATGACATGGGAAAATTATTTAGGAAATAAAGGTTGCCATATCGTAATTCATTACTTAAAGAGCGCATCATTGATAGTTAACAAAAGATTACAAGTTCACACTTAGGAGTGGAGGCATCCAACAATTACAACAACGTTTAGTTTATTGCCGCAACCAAAATACAACCAACAACATGTCCATGAAGCCTCTAAGTCAGCATGAGTACGGCATAGAAGTACCGGTGACAAGGCCTCGATTATACCTTAAAAGTAATGTACATGAAGGCATACAACATATGGGCCCCTGTATGGAATAGGGATCACCAAAATTCACTGAGTGGAGGGTACGCAACTATCAATGATGTTTGGTGAGGAACCACCTGCATCCATGAAGATGCAGCGCCCCATGGAAAAGGGATTTTAGTACATATGGAGAAGTACTAGTATGTGAGGAGCCCAAAACACAACACAAAATTAATGTTCGTTAGCCATAAATAGTATAGTTCAATTATCGTTTCCGCGGGGATTGGATTTAAATAGTTTCCGAATAATCTTCAGTTGATTACTATGCAGGAGAATTAACACTTTGGTTCGATTCCTATTACTACGATTAACTACAAAAATTTAGGCAATTAACAATTTCTCACAAAAGACATCGGATAAGCATGAATAAATATCAATGAGGGAAATAAGGGTAATTGACTAGACATGTGCATGATAACTGACTCAATATTAGGGGTGGGCATAATACCGACCGAACAGTGAATTTCGGTTTTTTGATTTCGGTTATTCGGTCGGTACACAATTTTTAAATTATTAAATTTTAATTTTTTGGTGCGGTTTATGGTTTTGGTGTTTCGATTTTCGGTTAAACCAAAAAATCGAACTTCTCTGAACTTGACTGCAGATTTTACGCCATCTCGTGGAAATACACTTGTTCATCCCTTGGCTGAAAATTTAACAGGGAACAGAACCCCCGCTTATTTCAGTAACCATCCCCAACAGATAAAAAGAGGAGATTATCTGAACTTTTCAAAGAAAGCTTGAGAAGCGATCAGGATCATAATGGGCAAAATACTGAAGAAAAACAAAATGGTACAAATACTAAAAAAGAAACTGTGTCAACTGGTGCTCTACTTCCACCAAGATCCACACCTGGGACACCTTATGCGTCTATGTGTAGTAGCGAAAGAACACTCGGTGGACTATTAAAATCTGATGTCAAAACGTCAAAGTCAACACAATGTTGTCTTCCAAGGTTGCTCTCAAGTAGTAGCTTTAACGGAAGGAGGAGTTGAATGAGTCACGTGCGTAATGTTGGCTGATGACAAAAGCTGTCTTTCTTAAGGTATGTGTATATGTGCATGTTCATCAGGAATTCTGAGACTTTAAGGTATAGAATGTGACCATTAATGGTCAGTAAAACTTAATGGGATTTAAGTCTGGACTTCTAATTTACATTGATTTGTTAACTACTAAGCTGAAAATCCAGCAAAAGCTCTGGATCCATTGCAAATTCAAGATATAAAAATGTTGAACAGTTAATAACCGAAAAACTAAATTGGAAATAAACTTTGAATAAACTGCACCGAGTCGTAAAGACTTTGGTTTAATTTGGTTATTAATATTACAAAATTGAAAACCGATAAACCGAATCGTACTTTCATAATAACCGGCTGAACCGATCGATACCCACCCCTACTCGATATCCAATTCTTGAGTTAATTCACCCTATATTGCCACACCTCCTTTTTTTCGATAAGAGTGGGGATAAGGGAGTTTTTCCAATTTAAGTGACATAAATCGAATTTGGAATTATTTGTTTAATTTCAGAGTCTCCACCCGGATTTTTTACGGTGTTCCGAGACACCATTTATTTTTAATATCCCAAATCGAGGAAATTTTGACTCTGTTTTAAAAGTCCGCGAACAAGAAAATCGGGTAAGAAATTATGTTAACCCGGGAGAAGGTGTTAGGCACTCCCGAATTCCGTGGTTCTAGCACGGTCGCTCAACTATTAATAATTAACCTAATTATTTGATTAATTACATGTTTTAAACATATTGTGGATTTTTAAACTTTGAACCGCTTTTGATATTTATGGATTATTCTGAAACAAGTCACGATGGCGTACACTTGTTGCTTTTTGACATGTTACAAACCGCGCCACATGAAATGCACCCGCGATAACATGTCTATTTTAATTAATGTGCGAACTTGTGGTCAGGTCGCACAAAATACAAACTCGAATGGAGATTACGTATCATGACTATGCCACGGGAACCGTACCCATAGTCACGATGATTTAATTACGCGTCTAAAGAAAAACTACGATTGTTCATAAGTTGTTTGTTTTTCCTAAGTTATTTGTAATATTAGTCTAAGAGTGAAAGAGGTATTTTTGGACTACAAAGTATAAGTTTGTTCAAGGTCTGCTAAGACTAAGTTTATTAGCCTAAAAAATCAGGAATTGGGCCGTATTGAAACCTGGCCCAGTTTTGATGAAGTTTGTTAGTCTAAAAATCTGAATTTGGGCCATGTTGAAATTTGGCCCAATTTTGTGCTTGTTATACTGGGCCAGCCCTATTTTTATACAATTTCTAAGCATAATCTGCCTATTTTTAATTTGATTGACACAAATGGATTATGACATGTATGATTTTTCAAGATCTTCTAAGACTAAGAGTTTTATAGGTGCTAATAGGTACATGGGCTGTCTGAAGGTGTTAGAAATCTGGCCCAGTTTCATGCTAAACATACTGGGCAGTCATGCTTCAACTCATAAGGGAAAAATATAGCTGGTCCAACTAGACGAGAAAAAACTATATAAAAGAAAACAAAATGCACAAAAATGAAAATAGGATCCAATTAAGAATTAGAGTCATAGATGACAAAACGTTTAACAAGCCTGAAATTTTATTTTCTTAATTAACGTAAAAGTTGTGTTTGATTAAACCACTGTACCAAACCTTATACATGTCAACAGGGTAAGAATATCCTAATTTGATTCAAGACACGACCTAATTGGGCCAAATAGTCGTAGAGTCCAGTTGATTCCATAAAGATGCACGATTTAAATGGGATTTCACGGGTTGAAAAAATCAGAATAATTTTAGTCTTAATTAAAATAATTGGGGCCTTTATACCCCAGGCCCAATGGCCTAAGGATTGGACTTATTCAGGCCTATTGGGCCATTTTATAAGTCCGGCCTATATCCTATATCCAATTTAAAAGCAAGAATCGAGGCTACTGAAAGTATTACAACAGTCCAAAATAATAACAAAAAGGGGGATATATAGTTTGCTTTACAAAGATAGAACCATTACATGTTCATTAGAGCACATAAATACAATTTTCCTATCATACATGAAAGTAAATGTCCTAACCTAAATAGCAATTCTAAACTACGGCTGCTTCAGCCTTAAGCAGACATAGAGTTGCTCATGACTTTAACCATAGAATCAAATACCTGCAAATATTACTGATTTTTCCAACAACAAATATGAAGAAAAAAGATTATGCATTGTCAGGTAAATCTGACCAATTGATGGTCAGATCCACCTCTTTTAATGTTGTTTTAATACATGCTATCACCTTTCCAAACTTCAAACTAACAATCTATTCATACAACCCAAGAAAGCAAACAAGTCACAATCATGAACTAATATACACAATTTGACAACCATAGCTAAAACACAAAGAGATGTGGACATAGAGCAGATTTAAATAAAGTTCCATTTAAAGTGAGCGTAGTTACATACCTTAAAAGTGAAAAAACAGCAAGAAAAACTGACCAAATAAAGGTCAGAAAAATAGAAGATTTGGAGCTTAATCAGCAGCACTAACATAACAACCAACCAGAAAGAACCCAGGAAAATCAACCTATATGAACCCGTTTCCAAACCAAAAAAACACAGCTAAGATGGATTAGTTTTTCAGAAAAATGAACAGCAAAAATACCAGTTTTCCAGAAAACCATAGCCAAAACGAAAACCAATTTTTAGCATATTTTTGCATCCATTTTTTTTTATAAATATTTTCAGTGATTTTCTATTTTCAGAGTGGTGATGTATTTTCAGAACAACATTTTTCTAATGTGTGTGTGTGTGTAAATTTCAGAATGAATCTCTCTAATTGTGTGTATCATTTTAAAAATATAGTAGTCTATATATATGGTACCTAAGGTGAGCATATTTTGGGAATGTTTCTTATCTTTTAATTCTGAAAATAATACAGTACATCTGTCCTCCTTATCCTATTTTTAGCATCTTTGTAACATCTAGGACAGATGTACCATTTCTAGAAGGTTCTTCTATTTTACAGCTCTTTTTACCCCTGAGAATTACTGTTTTTACCCAGAAAAATATGATTTAAAGATTTTCTTATTTTATTTTGATGTTTATCTTCATTCTAGAAGCTTCTTGAGCTATTACAGCCAAGATTCTTCACCTAGAATTCCTAAACTACCCTGAAATACCCCTGAAATTTCCCCTTAGTGTTTAGGGCTAAATTAATTATTAAGTTGACTAATTTTGACCTAATTGAGTGATTAAGCTTAATAGCTAACACTAATAAAGAAGCTGAATTTTAAACTTTTTCAAAAGTGAATTGAAACGAACCTAAGCAATTGAAACTAAGTGAGTTATTTTAAGGATTTAGACCAAACTAATTCAAGTAATCTTATCATGTGTGATTAGATAAGTAATTAGACTTAGTTGATTATCATAGATTAGGAGTCAATTACGTACTTTAAAGTAGTGTATAATGACTAGGAGAAAGGATATAAACCTAAATCAATTAATCACTATCATTTCACTAATTGCCAAAATCAGGATTTTATTTTAAAAACACAAATGATTGCTCAACAATTCAGGATAAATCAGTTAAGTCAGAGATTAAATTCAAACAAACAGCTAACATGTATGATTATCTATGATGGAAATCGATTAATTAATACACATAAACAACTAATGGTCTAGCTTAGGGGAAGAAACAGTAAAAGGAAAATCTGAAAACCTAAACTAAGACTAAATCAGTTATATTAGAATCAGGATATGCCTGTGAACCCTAGACACATTAGTTTAGGCAATAAAATTAGGGTTGACCTAAATTACTATTTTAAATAGACCAAACACATGCATGATTAAAACTAAGGTAGAAATCAGTTAACTAATACACATAAACTATTTTACAAGAGGAAACAGTCAAGAAAAAATTGGAGACCTAAAAGTTAAACTAAAAACAATTGAGTCATGCAAAAATCAACACATAATCCTATAATTCAATTCAAAACAATACTTGATAATAATGAGACGAAAATATATGAAACAATAAGATAATTAATCTAAAATCAGTAAGTAAAAGCAAGAGAGAAAGAAATCTAAGATTGAACCTAAGTAAACAGTTTCAGGACATGCTTAAACAAGTAAAAAAAAAGTTTTAGGGGTACTCGTTAGAAGGAAAAGTTTTGCCGAAAAAGTCGAGGTCACCGGACTTTGGCCGAATTCCGGCGAGGTTTGAAAATAAGTCAAACCCATATGAATCAATTGCTCTTGTCAAGAGCAATTGACCTATGTAGGTTTGAGCCGTTAAGTTTCTCAAAATCAAACGGGGTCGATTTTTTAAGGTTTCAGATTCTAAGATATGAAATTACTTGATTTGGAGAGGTTTTTTTTTGGGAAAATTTAGATTGGGGTTTAAGGTGATGAGGAGACTGTCAGGTAAATTTTTGGGGTGATTTGAAGTTGGTCCGCCACCGGTAGGCGATTTCCGGTCGGCGAACCACAGTGGTGGACGACAGAGGCGGTGAGGGGTTAGAGAGAGATGGGGAGATAGACTAGGGGTGTTGGGAGGTGAGATCTGAGGGGGTGAGGTGTGTTAGGACATTTATATAGTAAGGGAAGGGGTCAGATCAGGACCGTTGGATCAGGATGATCCAACGACTGGGGTTAAATGGGGGTAAAACGTGATCGTTTGGTTAAGTGGGGGTTTGGACGGGTTTGAGGTAATTTTGGGCTGGGTGTATTTGAGTATTAGGAAGAAAGGGGGTTTGGGCCTGGTTTTAAAAGTGGCCCAATCCGATTTTTAGCCTTTTATGAAAACTTAGGCTAATTAAAAACCAATTTAATCAATTCTAATTAAATTCTAACATATATTAATTAATTTTAACAAAATTTAATTTAATTATAATCTAATGGGTCAATTTTAAAAGTAGAACTATTAGTTAATATCCTAAAGAATAATTTTTTGCAATTTCTTCCTAAAATGATTAAATTATGCAACTAAGTATTACATTAAATAGGAAAACCTAATTATGCAAGATAATAAAAGTTTTAAAACATCTTTTTTATTAATTTTTATTTTATAAATTTTAAAAGATGAATTATGATCATAAAAATGTAAAATAATTCATAAATAAACACTAAAATTCACACAAAAAACTATAAAATCAAATTATTTATCAAAATTTGTAGGAGTATTTAATAGGTGAAAAATTACATGCTCACAGTTGCCCCTCTTTGCTCGGAAACACGAAGAATTTTCGGGCAAAGACAAAGCGAGCAGTTATGAACAACATTTACCCGTTCAAATACTCCATGCGAAGCATTTTTGAAAAGTTTGACCGTGCCTACATATCCTTGGCTATAAAAGAATCAGGTCAGCGTAGTTCTGAGAGTTTTGATAGCTGGGACTATCGGATAACTGTGATTTCGTTGCGGCTGTTGCTGTTGTTATCGTTGCTGAGCTCCTTATTACACCAAAGTAGCAAAATGAAAAAGACTAACTAAGCCTGTTAGCTACTAGTTACAAGATCCCTATCTGTATACTCTAAGGCTTGGTCTTGAGTCTTGGATTTTGCTGACTCTGACCCGGATCTTGATGCTTGCCAGCCGCGGATGCTAGTTTCATCTTCTCGTCTTCTGGATTATGGCGGAACGGGTGGCTCCAATCTCGTCTTGAGCAGTCCACGTTTTTTCCACTTCCATACTTTGGGTTTGGCTTTATCTTTTTCTTCTTTTCTTTTATATTGGATTGAAACTTCTTCTTTTGGTCGTCTCGAATCCGTTGTCCTAATTTGTAATCTGCGTAAAATCAAGAACAAACGAACGGAATTTTCTCCCCCAGTTTTCACTAGGAAAATTTTGTAAGTTATTATAATAAAATCTATACTACTTTATTATTGAAAGCAATGAAAGTTCGAGAGTGGTGTACCCGGAGTGAATGTAGACTAGGGAGTGGATACCCTTTGTCTAAAAGTAAAATCAACTAGGGATTGGAGACCCTATGCTGGAAAAGATCGATAGGTTATGCTGTCGTCACGAAAAGATCACCAGGTTATGCCGGCGTCGGGAAAAGATCAAAAGGTTATGTTGTTGTCAGGAAAAGGATCACCAGGTTATGCTGGCATCAGGAAAAGATCAACAAGTTATGCTGTTGTCAGGAAAAATATCACCATGTTATGCTGGCGTCATGAAAAGATCAACAGGTTATGCTGTTGTCAATAAAAAGATCATCAGGTTATGCTAGCGTCAGGGAAGGATCAACAGGTTATGCTGTTGCGAAGAAAAGATCACCAGGTTATGCTGGCATCTGGGAAAGATCAACCGGTTATGTTGTTGTCAAGAAAAAAATCACCAGGTTATGCTGGCGTCTGGGAAGGATCAACATGTTATGTTGTTTGCCAAGAAAAGATCACCAGGTAATGTTGGCGTCTGGGAAAGATCAACATGTTATGCTGTTGTCAAGAAAAAAGATCACCAGGTTATGCTGGCGTCTGGGAAGGATCAACAGGTTATGTTGTTGCCAAGAAAAGATCACCAGGTTATGCTGGCGTCTGGGAAAGATCAACAGGTTATGTTGTTGTCAAGAAAAAGATCACCAGGTTATGTTGGCGTCTGGGAAAGATCAACAGGTTATGTTGTTGAAAAGAAAAAGATCACCAGGTTATGCTGGCGTATGATAAAGATCACCAGGTTATGTTGTTGTCCAAAAACGGATCACCAGGTTATGCTGGTGTAAACTAGGGAGTGGGACCCTATGTTGGAAAATGTGTAGCTAGGGATTGGAGGCCCTATACTACTTTAGGTTTGAATTGTTTTCAACATCATTTATTCTTCTTCTTTTTTTATTTTTATTTTTTATATATATTTTATTTTCAGAGAATGAGTAAATGCGGGAAATGTTTTTTAGAGGAGACTTCCCTTTTTTGGAGTTGTCGCTGCAGAGCCACTTCCAGCCCTTGCGCAACTTCTTTTGGTTGAACCTTCTTCTCGCAAGGTTGCTTTTGGGTTGCACCTATTTCCTATTTTTCAAACAAAGAGCAATTTATCAGTTTGGAATGGTGGTTGGTTTTGCGGCCTTGATTTATTCAGCCACTTGATTTCGGCCCGTCCTTTTGACGAAGATCTCAACTGCTGCTTGATGGGGGTTGATTTCATTTCTAACCTTGGAGACCCTGGACTTTCGAAACTTTTCCATGGCGATTGGTCGCGAGGGATCCAACATTTTTTACTTTATTTTGACTTTGTAGGTCTGTCGCTTGCTCTTCTTTTGGATTTCCGGAGCATCGGGGAAATTTTGGCTCCTCAAATTCTGCTACAACGGCTAGTCGCATGAGACTTAACCTTTCCAATTTTATTTTTCCCTTTATCGGCCTTCCGTTTTAGCTTTTCTTCCCATTTTGATTTCAGAGTATTTGAGGATCTTGGTTTTTCAAAACCTTGCCGAGGTGATTAGCTACACGGAACTTAACCTTTTCACCTTCATTTTCCTTCATGGCACTTTAATTTGGTTTTCTCCTTCCAAGAGTTTTGAGTTTGAAGCATCGACCCCTATGACCAGTCGAGATCGACTCGATGCCCCTGACGAGGCCGGGTGTCTTTTTGCATACTAGCCCGTGTCAAATTAGAGCCCTGTAAATCAGCTTTGCCATCCTTTCTTTGTCTTACTTTAGGAACAGAGTTAGACTGAAAGGGATTGAAAGAAAATAAACAAAAGAACGGGAAAATGTACTAAGACAAGGAATATCCCTTTCGGGGAAAAAAAAAAAAGAGAAGGACTTATCTGGAGTGTACGCGACCTTCAATGAACATGACATGCCTCTTGGACCGGATGCCCGATATTTGCAACAACCGTCTGACTCTCAGAAAATCATTCCAACTATTACCCCGAGATTGAGAAACCTTGCCCCGGACCGTGTCACTGTCAGTGAACCATTATCCTTTTTCGATCGGTGGTGCCCTTTGCGGGTTTTCACCAACTAACCTCTATCATTTCTCTTCTCACTGTCGTCTTGTAGTGCTCTTTGCGAGTTTTCACTAACAAGACTCTCTCATTTTCAATTTCTCTGCTTGCCGTGGCAAAGATGGTACTTGTGTGGGTTTTCACTGATAAGACTCTCTCATTTTAATTTCTCTTCTTGCCGTCACCTTATGGCGCCTGTATGGATTTTCACCGATAAGACTCTCTCATTTTATTTCTCTCATTGGCTTGCATCGGATCCAAATAACTGTATCCTCCAATTTGGACATCTTTGCCGGTTGTTCGGAAGGACTTGAACAGGATTTTGGTGACAAGAATTTGTATTGAATTACAACTTTGGAACCTTTCAGGCGAAAACATCGCCGAACATATCATAGCGTTTTCCCCATCTTAAACTTTTGGGGAAATGTGGAATTTTATTTTTGTGTGGCTGAACCCTTGAGATAGGATGCCTACGTATCCTTTCGGAATAAAGTCGAACATAGTTCAGGAAAACTTTTGTTTTTTTTTCTTTTGTTTGTTTGTTTTTTCCCTATTTTGTTTTCTTTTCTTTTTTTTCATTTAATTTTTTTTGTCTTCTTTTTGTTGTTTTATTTAATAACACTTTTAGGTTCCAAGGAGGGTAATCAAAGGAAGGTAACCGGCTCAAAGGGTTGGCAAAAATTGATAGTGTTTGGGGTAGTGAGAATGAAAGCCTTCGTCATTTCAATCAGGGAGCGTCAACATCACGAAAAGGGTCAAACATTACCGCGTCTGCATTGACAGCCATTTCGAGGTCATTTCCTTCGATGTCCCCTAAGTATAATGCCCCTTTTGGTAGCATTTTTTTTATGATGTATGGACCTTTCCAATTTGGGGTGAATTTTCCTTTCGCCTCTTCATGGTGCGGGAGGATACGTCTCAGGACTAGTTGCCTCACTTCGAAGTTTCTAGGCCGCACTTTCTTGTTATAGGCGCGGGCCATTCTTTATTGGTACAACTGCCCGTGACATATTGCGGCCATTCTTTTCTCATCAATCAGAGTTAACTGTTCCAGTCGGGTTTTGACCCATTCGCCATCCTCAATTTCAGCTTCGACAAATATCCGAAGAGAGGAAATTTCAACTTCTGCAGGTATTACGACTTGAGTGTCGTAAACCAATAGATAGGGCGTAGCCCCAACTGATGTGCGCATGGCCGTGCGATATCCCAATAATGCGAAAGGCAATTTCTTATGCCATTGCCTAGAACTTTGAACCATTTTTCTGAGGATTTTCTTGATGTTTTTATTTGCTACTTCACATACCTCCCTCATCAAGTGACTGTTTAGATTTGCAGCATTGTTAGTAATGATAGTTTTTGGAATACCAAAACGAAAGATAATTTTGGAATGCACAAAGTCCACCACTGCTTTCTTAGTGACGACTTTGAATGTGATTGCTTCGACCCATTTTGTGAAATAGTCGATAGCAACCAAGATAAATCTGTGTTCGTTCGAAGCTCTCAGCTCGATTGGCCCAATGACATCCATTCCCCACGCAACGAACGGCCAAGGTGCTGACATGGATGTAACTCTGAGGGTGGCGCATGAATCAGGTCGCCATGTATTTGACACTGATGGCACTTTTGGACAAAACTGAAAATCTTTCTCCATGGAAATCCAGTAATATCCTTCCCGCAAGATTTTCTTTGCGAGGACGTATCCGTTCATATGGGGACCACATACTCCTGAATGCACTTCGTTCATAATCTTTTCAACTTCTTTGGCATCCACACACCTTAACAAGTTCAGATCTGGAGTTCTTTTATACAACACTTTTCCGCTTAAGAAGAAACTGTTGGCGAGCCTTCTGATGGTTCTCTTTTGGTTTCCGTTGGCCTGTTCCGAGTATTCTTTTATTTTCAAGAACCTTTTAATATCACGATACCATGGTTGTACATCGGGTTCTACTTCAACCGTGTTACAATAACCATGTCTTTCTCGGATTTGAATCTCCAACGGGTCAATATGGACATTGCTCGGATAAGGCATCATTGCAGCTAAGGTAGCCAATGCATCAACTAACTCATTGTGAAATCAAGAAATATACCTGAATTCAACGGATTTAAATCTCTTGCTAAGATCTTCCACATGTTGTCTATATGGAAAAAGCTTGACATCTCAAGTTTCCCATTCCCGCTGCGCTTTCTTAATGATCAAATCGGAGTCTCCCATGATTAACAACTCCTCTACATCCATATCAATTTCCATGTTCATTCCCATTACACAAGCTTCATATTCAGCAGTGTTGTTTGTATAGAAGAACCGAAGACGGGCGATGGCTGGATAGTGTTGTCCCGTGGGTGAAATCAAGATTGCCCCAATCCCAACACCTTATGCATTTACAACTCTGTCAAAGAACATTTTCCAAGTATTGGTGTATTATGGAATTACCTCAACTGAATTTACTTCCTCGTCTGGGAAGTAAGTACTCAAAGGTTGATATTCATCATCAACATGATTTTCAGCTAGGTGATCCGCCAAGGCTTGAGCTTTCATTACCGTGCGGTGACATAGACTATGCCAAACTCGGTAATCAGGATTTTCTATTTTGCCAATCTCCCGGTGGGCATCGGCTTTTTGAATATATATTTCAAAGGATCCAACCTGGTGATGAGATAGGTGGTATAAGCAAACAAGTAATGTCGAAGCTTCTGAGCGACCCCAAGTTAGGGCGCAATAATTTCTTTCCAACAAAGTGTACTTGGCTTCATAGCTTGTAAACTTCTTGCTCAAATAGTATATGGCTTGTTCTTTCTTCCCGGTTACATCATGCTGCCCAAGAACACGTCCAAAAGAATTTTCCAATACTGTCAAGTACAAGAACAAATGGCTTCCAGGTTCGAGTGGGACCAACACTAGAGGATTCGAGAGATATTCTTTGATTTTGTCGAAAGCTTCTTGGAATCCGTCTATACATTTAATCGCCGCATCCTTATTGAATAGCTTAAATATGGGATCGCACGTGGATGTCAACTGAGCAATGAACCTGCTGATGTAATTCAACCTGCCCAGCAAGCTCATGACCTTTTTCTTGGTTCTCGGAGGAGGAAAATCCCGATTAGACTTTATATTTGTTGGATCTAGTTTGATGCCCCTCCGACTGACTATAAACCCCAAAAGCTTCCCAGATGGGACTCCGAATGCACACTTAGCTGGATTTAACTTCAAGTCATACTTACGCAAACGTTCAAAGAACTTTCTCAGATGCTGCACATGGTCATCCTGTGTTCTGGATTTAATGATCACATCATCTACATATACCTCAATTTCCTGGTGCATCATGTCATGAAAGATGATTTTCATAGCCCTCATGTAGGTTGCTCCGGCGTTCTTCAAACCAAATGGCATGACCCGGTAACAGTACGTACCCCAAGGTGTGGTGAAATTCGTCTTTTCTGCATCTTCTTCATCCATCATAACCTGATGATACCCAGCGTAACAATCCACGAAGGACTGTATCTCATGTTTGGCACAATTGTCAACAAGGATATGGATGTTTGGTAGTGGAAAATTATCCTTGGGGCTTGCTTTGTTAAAATCTCGATAATCAACATACACTCGGGTTTTTCCATCTTTCTTTGGCACTAGGACCACATTAGCCAACCACGTGGTGTGTCGAACCACTCGGATTACACCAGCTTTCAACTGTTTGGTGACTTCTTTGAACTTGTCACTGATGTTCGTTTTAAATTTTCTCTGTTTTTGTTGGACAGGCGGATAACCGGGATAAGTCAGCATTTTGTGCACCACTAAGTCAACACTCAACCCTGGCATATCATCATAGGACCAGGCAAACACGTCTTTGAATTCGAACAAAAGTTGGATCAATGCATCCCTAGTTCTTTCATTAGCATGAATGCTTATCATGGTTTCCTGGACCTCTTCCAAACTACCCAAATTAACTAGATCGGTTTCATTTAAGTTTGGATTAGGCTTATTCTTAAATTATTCCAGTTCTCGGTTTATTTCCCTAAAAGCCTCATCTTCATCATATTTTGGTTGTTGATTCATTATTTCATGGTTAGACAGCGTATTAAGATCTGGGCATGAAGTCCGCAAGCATGTCATGTTATTTAAGTCCGCATTATTAGAACTGAAAAGAGAGATAAGAAAAATAAACAAAATCAGGAAGAATAAAGAAAGAGATTTATAGACGATGAAATCTTGATTTCATTTCATTGAATTTTGAAGATAGGAGGGTTTACATCGAAATTTAAAAGAAAATAAACTAAAAGCATCCGAGTTACACCTTGAAATAACTCGAAATGTAGAAAAGATGGCAAGATTGAACTACCGAGATTCCCGCCTGATTGGGAACATAGTAGCCTTCCAATTTTGAAGCTTGGAACTGGGCCCCATATATTGCACCTCATCAGTGCTTGGTCCTTCACCCGGTTGGACCATGTGAGCCTCATACAACATTTGTCTCATTGACCCGCGGATATCTTCAATTTCTTCGGCCGTGAAGGCCTCTTCTTCTTCTTCTTCTTCTTCTTCTTCTTCTTCTTCTTCTTCTTCTTTGTACCTTGGCTTAACAAACGTCTTGGAAAGATGTGGGACCTACTGAGGCAAGACCCATCAATTGTTCTTACGTTCATTAGCCAATTTTACATCGGCCTCTATGGCTTGAAAACCTACACCAAAGAACTTCTCGCTGGCGGTCAAAGTGATAGGTTCCATAATGCCTTTCAAAGATACCCTGAGCCCTTTCCCAGGCTTGTACCCATGTTTGATCATTCCGCTAGCAACCATGATTGATGCGTTTGATAAGAAAGGTTGAGGACACAGGGTTGCTTCCTCACACTGGTCTGCGACCACGATCTCAAAAGCTTGGTAGACTGTGTGCTTGCTACCTTCCTTAGCCTCTAGGAACGGGACTGATGGGTCCTTGTAAATTGATTACCCGTCTTCCCCGTGGACCACGATTTCTTGGTCTTCGTGTTCAAACTTAACCATTTGGTGGAGAGTAGAGGGTACGGCTCCTGCGGCGTGGATCCAAGGCCTTCCCAGGAGATAATTGTAGGAGGTGTCCATGTCTAAGACCTGAAATGTCACTTCAAAATCAACAGGGCCGATGGTTAGGACAGAATCAATCTCCCCTATCGTATCCCTCTTGATGCCGTCAAAATCACGTACGCAAACATTGTTGGGTCTAATCATCTCAGTCCCAATCTTCATTCTCTGTAAAGTTGAGAGAGGGCAGATGTCAACCCCAGATCCGCCATCCACCATAACTCTTTTCACGTAGTATCCTTCATATTTAACGCTCAAGTGGAGAGCTTTGTTGTGGGCAGCCCCTTCCGAAGGCAATTCATTTCGGCTAAATGAGATCCGGTTGACTTAAAAAAATCATTCCGCCATTCCTTCTACTTGCTCAACCATGGTCTCGGCCGGAACATATGCCTCATTAATCATCTTTATCAGCACTTTCTAATGCTCGTTCAAGCTTATCAGCATGGACAAAAGTGATACCTGAGAGGGGGACTTTCTGATTTGATCGATTACGGCGTAGTCCGAGGTCTTCATCTTTTGGAAGAATTCCTCCGCCTCTTCAGCACTGACTGGATTTTTAAGCGAGAAACGCTTCTGTTTGTTCTTGTTCAATTCTTTTAAGTTGAGGTACTTCTCAGACGAGTTCGTTTCATTCACCTTCCCTGTGATTTCCTTTCCCTTGTACGTCACCACTGTTTTATTGTAGTTCCAGGGGATGACAGTGGTGTCCTTCATGGGATTCTTTGGTGCGCGACTGGTAACCACAGGCTCAGTCAGCCTGGGTGAAATTATTGGCCCCCGCGCCACATAAGTCCCCTTTGGTACGTACATCTTCGGTACGTTCAGTGTAGCCTTGTTTGCTCCAACCTTTTGGGGGGACTCAACACGAATTGTTCTTTTCTGGGGGCCCTGGGAACATAGAGAACGACATCTTTAGGAATTTCTTCCCCTGTCTTGGTTTCCACAACCTTTCGTGTGCTCTGAGGAGTGAAATAGCTTTTCTTTTCATTTTTAACTTGCTTTGGGCTTCTTTTCTACGTTAGCAATGGCAATGATAGCTTTCAAAGCTGGGTCAAACTCTTGGTCCTCACAGATCATCCCTCAGCACTACCCGCTTTTGTTCAATTAAATTTTTGACCGCGCGCTTGAGGGTCCAGCAATCCTTAGTGTCGTGTCCTTCTCCCCCTGAATGACAAGAACATCGAGTACCGGGTCGGTAGGAGGGGGATTCTGGTTTTTTCCTGTTTGGGGGTACATGATGTAACAAACCTATTTGGACCAGTTTTGGGAAAAGGCTAGAATATAATTCACCGATTGGTGTAAAGTTAGCCCTTCTGGGTGGCTCACGGGGATGGGTATTATAATTATTTTGTGGAGGGCGTGGATTATAGGGGGTTTTGTGAGGAGGGTTATTTCTGGGACGTGGAGCTCGGTTCTGGTTATAATATTGTTGCGGCCGGGCATATGACTGGGCATTCATTATTGGATAAGGGTGAGGCGTCATGGAATATGCCGCATCTTGGGGAGGGTAGTAATGTCGCGGGATGCTAGAAAAGTAACCTCGGGGTTGACGGGGATTTCTCAGACTTGAGGCCATCATTACTAATTCTTCTTTCTTTTTCCGGTTTGCTGCACTCTCAACCCGTTATGGATTGCTTGAAAAGTGGCTCTTATAGCTGACTGGCTCAGGATGCGACCCGTTTTCAAACCATTTTCGACCATCTCCCCAATCTTTATGGCTTCTGCAAACGACTTTCCCATTGCGGACATCATGTTCTGAAAATAGTCAGCCTCTTGGGCCTGCAAGAAGACACTGACCATCTCGGTCTCATCCATTGGGGGTTTTACTTTGGCCGCTTGTTCGCGCCACTTGATAACATATTCTCTGAAGCTCTCTGGAGATTTGTTTTTGAGATTCGACAAAGAGTTTCTATCTGAAGATATGTCTACGTTGTAGTCTGACGAAATCTCGGGTCAAATTGTCCCATATGTGCCAGTGGGAGATGTCCTGGTCCATATACCATTCATATGCAAATCCGGTTAAACTCTCCCCGAAGTATGCCATCAAGAGTTCTTGCTTTACGCCCGCTCCTATTAGTTGACTGCAATACCTTTTCAGGTGGACTATGGGGTCTCCATGTCCATCGTACTTTTCAAATTTGGAAGTCTTAAAACCGATGGGCAGATGAACGTGCGGGAACATGCACAAGTCAGCATAAGAGACACCCTTCTGGCCACTCAGGCCTTGTATGTTCTTAAGACTTTGTTCAATGCTTTTCATTTTTCAAGTGATCTCTTCTTGCTCGGTTTGTTTTAACAGTTTTCTCTTGTTCCATGGTAGATTCATACCGAGAGTGCTGAGGGTAGGCGTTTAGGGTGACATGAGCCGTGTCCAAATGAAATGGTGGTATTTGGAAAGTAAAGGCTGACGACTCGAAACTTGGCCCGAATACTGTTGGCGGTGCCGTAGCAGAGATTGGCGGTGCAGTGAATATGTTAGAAGCTACTCCCGAAAATAGTGCTTGGGGGAGAACCTCAGAAGGCATTCCAGCAAAATATGTTGACATAGTTGGGTACCCGAACGGGGTGGCCGGGTAAAATTTAGGGACGTTGGAGGTTCCACTTGTTCTGGGAATCAATTCGGGAAAACCAGGGATGGCACTGGGTGGTTCTCTACCGTTAGACCAAGCGTTCCACATTTCCAACATGCGGCAACGCAGTATCCTGTTTTCTTCATCACTTGCTGACTCAGATGTCGGGATAACCGATATTGGGCTTTCCTCTAAGGAGTTGATGATTGGTAGGTGACTCTCTAACGTCATTTCGACACTCCCTTTGGATCTCGTAAAGTATGGGTGCGAAGCCAGATTACCGCAAAAACCAACCACCTAAAATAGAACTTTTTGAAACAACATACACCACAAAACTATTAGATTGAGGCATTTAACACATAGGGAATCGTACGTTCGGGGTATGCGATGCTCCTAGATAGTTAAACATTTTTCTACATGTTTTGCAACGGTTGAGAGTCTCATCCCGGCTTTTGTGTTTCCCAGATTTTGAATCTTTACTTTTTCTTTCTCTTTTTTGTCAATATTTTCTCTTCTTTTCTCTCTTTTTTCCAAATTATTTCTTTTTTAGGGTTATGATCGAATCCTATGTGGATTACCTACGTATCATGATGCCGCATGAATCAGATCATCACGTACTTCAAGGGATAAAGGGGAAAAGAAAGAAACATTTTGATTTTCAAATTTTCATTAAATATAAAACTTCAAATTTTCTTCTATTACAACAACTCCGACATACATACTTGAAAACTAAAAACCAAAACAGACTCAAATAAGACAAACCAAACTATAAAAGAAACTGGAATACAGACTCGAAAAAGAAAATCAGGAATACATAAGTGCCTCTACTACTACTCCAGGGGTCCGCGGGACATCAGTCGGTCTCGTCGCAGGCCTGCGTGCCATATCTTCTTGGAGGTGATATAGGTCGTCCATTATCTGACGGACAAAAATCATCACAGCGGCGAATAATGTAGATCTGGTCATATCCTCGCACTCATGGCATTTTGTGACGACATAATCAACAATTTCTCTAACCCTTTCTCTAATGATGCCCTTTTCCTAGAGTAGGCGTCCAACTTGTTGAGATCTAGCCTCCAGAACCTGGGTAGCCTTATGGTTTTGATCTTGTAACTGCTGCAAATCTTCTTCCAATTGAGACATCAATGCATAACAATGTTCCCTTTCTGCTTTAAAATTCTTCATTTGCTGAGCCATTTCGTTCTTGAGAGTGGTTATCTTTTCTTTTAAACTTCTGTTCTTTGTCATACTTTCCTTTCAGTTGTTGAACAATCTTCGCTCGTTCTTCTTCATTCTTTGCCAACTTTGCCCGGGTTCTTGCCAATTCATCTTCAGCTTTTTCCAAATCATCCCTATAATCGCACACTTTCCGCCTAAGACCGTTTATAAGTCTTTCATATGTTCTACTCCTCTCCAGATTTTCAGCAGCTATCTTCATATTTTGAATCTGGGATCGGAGAGCTTCATTTTCTTTGGCCAACCTTTTCTTCTCCCTTTCATCTGTAGCGGCTTGCAAACTGCTTTTAAATTTGATGTCTCTGATTTGCCCTTCCAATTTGCTTATCATAGCCATGTGGTTTTTCTCCTTTCCCAACCAATTTCATTGTTCTTGTGCCTCATTAGTGAATTATTGTACGTGGGGACTTTTGGCTGTCACGACCCGATTTAGCCTCCGGACAGTATCGTGACGGCACCTAGTCTCTACGACTAGGTAAGCCTAAATTTGCGGGAAAAAAATGCAATATAATAAATAAAAACAGAAAGGAAGAACTCAGACACATAACATAGCCGCTCGACATGTACAATTATATTTCCCAAAACTCGGAATGTCACATTAGTCACAAGCTCTGTACCAAAAGTAGCTCTATACAACGAAGAAGTAGAAATACAAAAGATGTCTATGCTATACTAGACTAGAAGGGGACTCGTGGGATTCTGCGGACGCGGCAGAATTACCTCGCGGTCTCCTCGAAGCTGCTAAGTGACTCCTAGCCACGAAACTGGGTGCTGGTACCTGGATCTGCACACGAAAAACATGTGTAGGAAAAGCATGAATACACCATAATTGGTACCCAGTAAGTGCCAAGCCTAACCCTAGTCAAGTAGTGACGAGGTCAGGTTAGGGCTCTACTGGATTTTCATAAGTAACATAGTTAAAATAGTGCAGAAAGATATAAATAGCTAAGGTAAAACAGTAGAAACAAATAAGCTAAAAGTAAAGCAGCAACAGGGAGCCCTTGGCTCAGCACAAGTGTCACACGGTGAAATCTCCCGGGATACGTCCCGTAGTTCCAAATGTAAATATGCAATGCAGTACGGGGGGAAAGCTCCCGAAATACGCCCGTAGTCCCAATTTAAATATGCAGTACATGGGGAAAGCTCCTGGAATACGTCCGTAGTCCCAATTTAAATATAGTACAGGGGAAAGCTCCCAGAATACGTCCGTAGTCCCAATTTAAATATGCAATGCGAATGAATGCCAGAGACGATGTATTTAAACAGTTCAGGAAAAGAGTCGCAGCTAAGAACAGAGTTAGGCAAGCCACTTACCTCGACTGCGCTACTCAACTCAAAACCACGTTGTTGCCACGAGTATCCGACTCCGGATGTCCCAAATATGTTAAATTCGATTGCATAATGTAAATATCACTTTAAGAAATCAAAATAGCTAATTAGTTCGAAGCTAATACGCGAAATTAGGAAAATTACTCAAAAAGCCCCCGGGCCCACGTCTCAAAATCGAGTAAAAATTATAAATTTCGAACACCCATTTACTCGCGAGTCTAACCATATAGGAATTACTCATATCGGATATAAAAATCCCGATCAAACTCAAAAATTCGGTCTAGGAACTTTATCCAAAATTTCCCCAATTTTCCACCATAAATTCAAATTTAAAGGGTATATTTAAGAGCGTAATCGTGGAAATTAGTCAGAATCGAGTAGGTATCACTTACCTAAATTTCCCAGGTGAAAATCTCCCCAAAAATCGCACTTTCCCGAGCTCCCAAGTTCAAAATATGAAAAATGGTTCAAACCCTCGATTTGGGTTTTTAAGATTCTGCCCAGGTGAATATACAGTGCGATCGCGAACCTATAAATGCGATCGCATACAGTAAAGCACATGCTCTCAAAAATTGCACTACGCGATCGCGGAAAGCCACTTGAGTTAGCGTAGAGGAACGCGCCCAACTTCTACCTCACTCTCTTCCGCGAATGCAGCCCTTCCTCACGCGTTCGTGATTCACATCTGGGGGTTAACCTACGCGTTCACACTCAAGTCCCACGTGAACGCACATCACAAGCTCCTCCTGCCCAACCCAGTAAGCCTACGCGATATCGGTCCTTTCTAAGCGATCACATTGAACAACCCAACTGGGCCCAAAGTGTACACTACACGATCGCAATGAACAAATATATGCTGCTATAAAACCAGAAAACCAGCAAAACACCTAAGGCCAAAAATGTACGTTTGAGCATCCGAAACACACCTGAGGCCCCCGGGACCTCAACCAAACTTACCAACCAGTCCCAATACCTCATTCAAACTTAGCCGAGCCTTCAAAACACATTCTATAACATCAAAATCACCAATTATGCTTGGATTCAAGCCTAAGAACTTATGAAATTTCCAAAATTCACAACAGATGCCAAAACACGTCAAAACGAGTCCGAATGATCTCAAACTTTACACACATGTCATAAATGACACTACGGACCTGTTCACCTATGGGCCGAAATCGCCGAAATTCTAACTCTCACCAATTCAAGCCTAAATCTACTACAGACCTCGAAAACACATTCCGAACACGCTCCTAACCCCGAAATCACCCAACGGAGCTAAAGGAGTCGACGGAATCCCATTCCAGATCCGTTTTCACACAGTTCCAACTACGGTCGGATTTCTAAAGCTTAAACTCACATATAAGGACTATGTGTCCAAAAACTCTCCGAAATTCACAACTCAACGTTCCGACAAGTCCCAAAGAAGAAATAGACATGGGAAAAAATGTTATTAGGGGATCGGGGCGCTAACTCTCAAAACGACCGACCGAGTCGTTACATTCTCCCCGTCTTAAAAAAATCGTTCATCCTCGAACAAGTATAGAGACATACCTGAAGCTGTGAAAAGATGAGGGTACTAACTGCGCATATCCTGCTCGGTCTCCCAAGTCTCCTCCTCGACCGGCTGACCCCTCCACTGAACCTTCACCGATGCAATATTCTTTGACCTGAGCTTTCTAACATGTCTATCCAATATAGCTACTGGCTCCTCAACATATTATAAATCCTTGTCCAACTGGACAGAACTGAAATTCAAAACATGAGTCGGGTCATCGTGATACTTCCGGAGCATAGAGACGTGGAATACCGGATGAACTCCTGCTAGGTTGGGAGGTAAGGCCAGTTCTTAAGCAACCTCCCCAACCCGCTGCAATACCTCAAAAGGGCCAATAAATCTCAGACTCAGCTTACCCTTCTTCCCGAACCTCATGATGCTCTTCATAGGCGATACCCGAAGTAAAACCCGATCACCAGTCATAAATGCCAAATCACGAACCTTCCAGTCCGCATGACTCTTGTGCCTGGACTGAGCTGTGCGAAGCCTCTCCTGAATCACCTTCACCATGTCCAGGGCATCCTGAACCAAGTCTGTACCCAACAAGAGGGCCTCGCCCGGCTCAAACCATCCCACTGGACACCCGCACCGTCTACCATACAAAGCCTCATATGGTGCCATGATACGCTCAATTTACACCTTAAAAGAATGTAAGGGATCGTTGTCAAATATAGTAACCCAATAAGGTTGGGTTCGAATCCCACAGAGAACAATGTGAGGGCGTTTAGGAATGCTAGAGAATTTTCACTTATCGCGCAGTGCCAAACAAATACGGTTTTTGTTTAGAAAATTGTTTTATAACTAAATGCAAAAATATAAACTAACCTATAAAGCAATTAAAATGATCGATGGCAACAAGTATCGATGCTTCGGGTATCACACTCGAGTAACGATCTAATGTATTTCACGATTTTACAAATATGAGCGGGTAATGTTAATTAGCCACGGATAACATTTCTTAATTAGCTTTTCCCAAAGACTAACAAGACTTCCTAATTGAATATCCCTAACCCAATTAGGAGATTAATAACTTCCGGATTTGGCTACAAGTAGTTCAATCCTATTCCTAGGTAGAATCTATAAAATGAGGGTTAAATCCTCAAGTTCTTGTTAATTAATCTTTCCCAACCCCAAATAATCTTTTCCAAAACTAATTCGGAGT
The DNA here is from genome assembly GCA_005239495.1 of Nicotiana undulata. NCBI lineage: Eukaryota > Viridiplantae > Streptophyta > Magnoliopsida > Solanales > Solanaceae > Nicotiana > Nicotiana undulata. The sequence continues at coordinate 788 of ML256055.1, read as the reverse complement.
TAATGGGCGAGTCCTAGGGTTAGCTAATCCCTTTGGAAACANGAAATGAAGAAATAAACATAAATGGGTAAGAAATCCTTAACCACAATGGTGAAATCTTCAAGACCCAAGTGTGTGTGCAAAGCCCTAGCTTCAAAACTTGTTCTTCTCAACTCAAAATATATTTACAAAACTGAAGAAAATGTCCAAAGATATGCCAAAAATCGATCCCCAATATGTTGCCAAGGTATGCTTTTTATAGTGGGCAAAAAGTTCGAGTGAAAAGTGGACAAAAACACCCCTGTCGGGCCGATATGCGATCGCATTCCTGTCGCATAACAGGGATGCGATTCGCATCTTCACGTTGTTCATCGCATATCAAAACCCTAGGTCCCAGAGGTTCATCGCATTTGAGATATGCGGTCCGCATTAGTGATGTGCGATCGCATTCGTGCGTCGCATTTACTATGTAGCTTCAGGCATCAGATGGTGATGCGACTCAAATGTGAACCGCATTTGAGAANCATTTTTCTTTCTTTTTGCACTTTGTGTCAATTTAAACCACATAGCCTCATTTGCACTTAGTTATTTCCCTGGAACCATTTTCATACCTCAATTCCTCTCTTCAAAGCTCCTATGTTCTTTTTATGCTTTTCTTTTGTATTTTTTTTTTGTATTTTTCTTTTGTATTTTTTTTTTGTAATTTTCTTTTGGAGCTTGATTTGAAGAGAGTACCTTCCTTGTTTCCATTTTGACACTACACCCCCGACTTAGGCTTTTTGCCTCATTCTCAATATTCAAGGAGGGAC
>ML256054.1:0-27856 GCA_005239495.1 Nicotiana undulata | reverse complement strand
TATATATATATATATATATATATATATATATATATATATACATACATATATGCGTGTGTGTGTGGATTGGGTTGCGCACCACAATGGAGAGGTTATATTGTGGTTATTCTTGGTCGTTGGTGTCCGTTTTCGTGTTGTGTTGCGAGACTTGGAAGTGATGATACTCTGGGGCCCTCTATCATTTATTCCTTATTTCAGTTATCATGTTATATTGGATTTTCTTAGATAATATGTATATATATATATATATATATATATATATATATATATATATATATATATATATGTGTGTGTGTGTGTGTGTGTATTGGATCGGGATGTACGCCGCAACAGTTGAGTGCATATCTGGTACTAGTTGAGTGAGGGAGCTTAGTGAGAGCATGAAATACTGATAGTGAAGATATGAGTGACTAAGATACCTTGATATGAGTGATATTGGGCTTGAAAGGCGAATACATTGAGAGTTTTAGTGTTTTCTCACTCTTCTTTACACTGAGTTTTCCTAACGAAAGTTGAATTGTTGTTTTTGAAAAAATATGATTTACAAATGCTCGTCACTGCACTCAAGTTTTTACTTACTTTGGTTACTTACTGAGTTGGCGTACTCATGTTACTCCCAGCAACCATGTGTGCAGATCCAGGTACCGGACCATCTCACTAGTCTCTCCTGACGTGCTTGGATTTTTGCTCGAGGATCGAGGTAGCTGCTCAGCGTGCACAACTGAACTCCTTTCCTTCCTATTCCTATACTATGATGTTTATTTTGGATTTGTATTAGTGACAGAGTTGTATTTTGATACGTTGTATTATCATCTTAGATGCTCATGACAGTTGACTCCCGAGGTCTGGGGGCGATTTTGGTTGCTTGTTTCTATTATTATTTCTTTTGAGATTATCTAAAAATGGATCTTTATCGGTTTATGAGGTTGACTTTCTATAAAATAGACAAAGGTTGTTTTCACTGTGTTAAAGGGCTAGCCTAGTTGTTGGTATAAGAGCACTAGGTTACCTAGGACTCAATGGTCATGAGCAAGTTTAGTAGATTCTTGCGGAACGGTACGGAGACGTCTGTACTTGTTTTCGAGAGGCTACAGAACTCTTAGGAAACATCTCATCTTTTTGAAATTCTGTCGTGCCATTCCATTGATTCTGGAAATCTAAACTCTTGTTGTTTCATTCTCTCACGGATGGTGAGGACACGCTCTACTGATCAGGGTGACCAGATACCAGCTAAACCTGCGAGAGGTCGAGGCCGCGGTCGAGGCCATGTCAGAGGTAGGGGACTAGCCTGCGCAGTAGCCGGGGCAGTACTAGTAGATCCCCCTACTATCCAGGACCAGGTTTTCGCCGCGGGTATTCCAGCGAGTCAAGCTCAGGCACCGGCAGTGCCCATTGTCATTCCGGGTCTTCAGGAGACCCTGGCTCAAATCTTGACAGTATGTACTAGCTTGGCTCAGGCAGTTGTCGTGTCTACTACTGCCGCTACATCTCAGGCCAGGGGAGGCACTAAGACTCTAGCTGCCCGGACACCTGAGCATGTTTTACAGGGCCTTCAAACACCAGGGGCAGTGCCAGCCCAGCCGGTTGCTCCAGTTCATGACTATGTGGTTCCAGCTATGCCAGAGGATGAGCAGTGCATGTTGGAGAGATTTAGTAGACTTCAGCCTCCGACTTTCAGCAGCGCAGAGGGCGAAGATGCCTAGGGTTTTCTGGATAAGTGTCAAAGGATACTTCGTACTGCTGGGATTCTGGAGACCAGTGGGATCTCATTTGCTACATTTCAGTTTTATGGTGCTGCTTTCACTTGGTGGGAGTCTTTTGAAGGGCGTAGGCCTGTTTGTTCAGCACTCCTCACCTGGTAGCAGTTCTCCACTATCTTTTTGGAGAAGTATGTTCCTCAGTCCCACAAGGAGGAGCAACGCAGGCAGTTTGAGCAGCTGCGTCAAGGGGAGCTATTAGTTACACAGTATGAGATGTGGTTTTCTGAGTTGGCTCGTCATGCTACTGAGTTAGTCCCTACTGATAGGGAGAGGATCCGGAGATTTGTGGATGGCCTCACTTACCAGCCCCGTATTTTGATGACTAGGGAGAGAGTATCTCGTGCTACCTTCGAGCAGGTTGTTGACATTGCTGGTGATATCGAGTCTGTACGCTGCCAGGAGCGAGAGGTGATGGAGGCCAAGATGCCTCGTGGTTCTGGTAGTTTCAGTGGTTCCCCTTCCATAGGGCAGTTACAACATAGTAGAGGTCGTCCATTTAGACATCCTCAGCCAGTTCGCCCAGCTTATAGCGGCGCATCATCGGGGCAGGGTCCCCGCGGTTCTCATCCAGGTCGCTCATCATTCAGTGCCCTCCCAGCTCAGAATTTATCTCGGGCATCATCTATTTAGGGTTCCTCGAGTGGTTATTCTGGTTCCAGGGGTTCCCTTCAGTCCCCGCCTCCTGCACCGGGGAGTTGCTATCAGTGTGGAAAGTTTGGGCATATGAGGAGGCAATGCTCTTATTTTATTGGAGGTCCATCTCAGTCTGGGAGCCAGCCTTCGACATCAGCTCCAGTCACTTCACCACCCACCCAGGCAGCCAGGGGTGGTGGTCAGTCAGCTAGAGGCCGCCCTAGAGGGGGAGGTCGAGCAGGTGGAGGTCAGCCGCGTATCTATGCACTTCCAGCTAGGCCTGATGCTATGGCCTACGATGCGGTGATAACATGTATTATCTCAGTCCGTCACAGAGATGCTTTGGCTTTATTTGACCCTGGTTCCATATACTCTTATGTTTCGTCATATTTTGCCCACTTTCTGGATATGCCCCATGAGTCTCTAGTTACGTTTGTTCATGTGTCGACTCCGGTGGGTGATACTATTATTGTATACCGTGTGTATCGGTCGTGTGGGGTATCTATTGGGGGTCTGGATACCCGAGTGGATCTATTGTTACTTAGCATGGTTGATTTTGATATGATACTGGGCATGGATTGGTTATCTCTGTGTCATGCTATTCTTTATTGTCACGCTACGACTGTGACCTTGGCTATGCCTGGAGTTTCGAGGGTTGAGTGGAGAGGTTCTTCTGAGTATGTGACTAGCAGGGTGATTTCTTACCTGAAGGCTCAGTGTATGGTTGAGAAGGGATGTTTATCTTATTTGGCCTTTGTGAGGGATGTTAGTGGTGAGACTCATGCTGTTGATTTTGTTCCTATGGTCCGTGATTTTTCGGACGTGTTCCCTGCAGACCTGCCAGGCATGCCACATGATAGGGACATTGACTTTGGTATTGATCTGGTGCCAGGCACTCAGCCTATTTCTACTCCACCCTACCGTATGGCACCAGCGGAGTTGAAGGAATTGAAAGAACAACTTCAAGAACTCCTAGATAAGGGGTTCATTCGGCCTAGCGTGTCACCTTGGGGTGCACCAGTGTTGTTTGTGAAGAAGAAGGATGGTTCTATGCGCATGTGTATTGACTATCGGCAGCTGAACAATGTTACGGTGAAGAATCCATATCCTTTGCCTCGTATTGATGATTGATTGATTTGAGATCCAGGTATCATCAGTTGAAGATTCGGGATTCTGACATCCTGAAGACTGCTTTCAGGACTAGATATGGTCATTATGAGTTTCTGGTTATGTCATTTGGGCTGACCAATGCCCCAACCGTGTTCATGCATTTGATGAACAACGTGTTTCAGCCATATCTGGATTCCTTTGTCATAGTGTTCATTGATGACATCCTGGTATATTCTCGTAGCCAGGACGAGCATGCTCAACATTTGAGGGTTGTGTTGCAGAGGTTGAGAGAGGAGAAGCTGTATGCGAAATTCTCCAAGTGTGAGTTTTGGCTTGGTTCAGTAGCTTTCTTGGGGCACGTGGTGTCTAGTGAGGGTATTTAGGTTGATCTGAAGAAGATAGAGGCGGTGCAGAGTTGGCCCAGACCGTCCTCAACTACGGAGATTAGGAGCTTCCTTGGTTTGGCGGGATATTACCGTCGCTTTGTGGAGGGGTTTTCTTCTATTGCTTCACCCTTGACCAGATTGACCCAGAAGTGTGCTCCATTCAGATGGCCTGATGAGTGTGAGGAGAGCTTTTAGAAGCTCAAGTCAGCTTTGACCACAACTTCGGTATTGGTTTTGCCTAATGGTTCGGGTTCTTATATAGTCTAATGTGATGCTTCTAGAGTTGGCTTGGGAGCGGTACTGATGTAGGACGGTAGGGTGATTGCCTACGCGTCTAGACAGTTGAAGGTGCACGAGAAGAATTATCCAGTGCACGATCTTGTGTTAGCTGCCATTGTTCATGCCTTGAAGATTTGGCGCCATTATTTGTATGGAGTGCAGTTTGAGATTTTCACCGATCATCGTAGTTTGCAGTATCTGCTAAAGCAGAAGGACTTGAATTTGCATCAGAGGAGATGGTTGGAGCTTCTCAAGGATTATGACCTCACTATTTTATATCACCCGGGGAAGGCCAATGTAGTGGTCGATGCCTTGAGTCATAGAGCAGAGAGTTTGGGGAGTCTTAGCTTACCTTTCAGCAACAGAGCGACCTTTAGCACTTGATGTTCAGGCTTTAGCAGGACAGTTAGTGAGATTGGATTTGTCAGAGCTTCGGCGGGTATTGGCCTATGTAGCTTCCAGGTCTTCTCTTTATGATCAGATTAGAGCACGCCAGTATGATGACCGGCACTTGCTAGTTCTACAGGACAGGGTCCGTCGAGGTGATTCCAGGGATGTTACTATTGGTGATGATAGGGTTATGAGTATGTAGAGTTATATTTGCGTGCCCAATGTGGATGGGCTTCGAGAGTTGATATTAGCAGAAGCCCATAGCTCGCGGTATTCCATCCATCCGGGTGCCGCGAAGATGTACCAGGATCTGAGACAGCAGTATTGGTGGCGGCGGATGAAGAGAGATATTGTTGAGTACGTAACCCGGTGTCTTAACTGCCAGCAGGTCAAGTATGAGAACCAGAGGCCAGGTGGATTACTTCAGAGGTTAGATATTCCGGAGTGGAAGTGGGAGCGGGTCACCATGGACTTTGTAGTTGGGCTCCCACAGACTTCAAGGAGATTTGATGCTATTTGGGTCATTGTGGATCGGTTGACCAAGTCCGCGCACTTCATTCCTGTTAGTACTACTTATACTTCAGAGCGGTTAACTGAGATCTACATCAGGGAGATTGTCTGGTTGCATGGGGTTCCAGTTTCTATCATTTCCGACAGAGGTACTCAGTTCACATCTCAGTTTTGGAGAGCTGTGCAGAGAGGTTTGGGTACTCAGGTAGAATTGAGCACATCATTTCATCCTTAGATCGACGGGCAGTCGGAGTGGACTATTTAGATTTTGGAGGACATGTTGCGTGCCTGTGATTGATTTTGGGGGTTCATGGGACCCGTTTTTGGCACTCGCAGAGTTTGCATATAATAATATCTATCATTCCAGTATTTAGATGGCTCCGTATGAGGCTTTATATGGTAGAAGGTGTAGATCTCCGGTTGGTTGGTTTGAGCCCGGCGAGGCTAGGCTATTGGGCACAGACTTGGTTCAGGATGCATTAGATAAGGTGAAGTTGATTCAGGAGCGACTTCGCACGGTGCAGTCTAGGCAGAAGAGTTATACGGACCGGAAGGTCCGGGATATGTCTTTCATAGAGGGAGAGAAGGTACTGCTGAAGGTGTCACCTATGAAGGGTGTTATGAGGTTCGAAAAGAGGGGAAATATGAGTCCCCGGTTCATTGGGCCTTTTGAGGTGCTTCAGAAGATTGGGGAGCTGGCTTATAGACTTGCCTTGACACCCAGCTTATCGAGTGTTCATCCGGTATTCCATGTGTCGATGCTCCGAAAGTATATTGGTGACCCATATCATGTTTTAGACTTCAACATAGTTCAGCTCGAGGCTGATATGTCATATGAGGTAGAGCCAGTGGCCATTTTGGGTCGTTAGGTCAGAAAGTTGAGGTCTAAGGATATAGCTTCAGTGAATGTGCAGTGGAGAGGGCAGCCAGTGGAGGAGGCTACTTGGGAGACCGAGAGGGAGATGCAGAGAAGATATCCTCACTTGTTTGAGACTCCAGGAATGTTTCTAGACCCGTTCGAGGACGAACCTTTATTTAAGAGAGGGAGAATGTAACGACCCGGCCGGTCGTTCCGTAGAAATTGCACTGTTATTTCTGTTTCTGCTTGGTCATGCATTGTTTATACTGTTTATGATGTTTTGGAGTCGGTCGGTTCGGGTTTGGAATGGTTGTAGTGAAAATTGAGACACTTAGTCTCTTAAAGTAGCCTTATAGTTGGAAAAGTCAACTGCGAGTTGACTTCTTGGTAAACGACCTCCGAATGCGGATTTTATGGCTTGGGTAGCTTCGTTAGGTGATTTGGGACTTAGGAGTGTGTTTGGAATGTAGTTTGGAGGTCCGGTCTAGAACTAGGCTTGATTGGCGAAAGCTAGTTTTTGGTGATTTCCGACCGGCAGTGGAAAATAGGCTATCAGGGTCGAAATGGAATTCCGGAAGTTGGAACAAGTTCGTAGTGTCATTTTGGACATGTGTACAAAATTTCAGGTCAATCGGAGGTGTTTTGGATGGTTTTGGCATCTTTGATGAATTCTAGAAATTTCAAAGTTCATAGGCTTGAATTTGATGTGATTTTGGTATTTTTGCGTTGTTTTTGGTGTTTCAAGGAATCGACTAAGTTTGAATGAGGTCATGGGATGTTTCAGTATGTTTAGCTCAAGTCCCGAGGGCCTCGGGTGTGTTTCGGGTGGTTAACGGACCTAGTTTGGAATTTTGGAAGCTGCAGAATTTCTTGTGTTTTTGGCTCTGGTTTCCTCTTACGCGATCGCGTAGGTGTTCCTGCGATCGCGTATGCTTAGCTGAGTGGGGGTCGATATTTGTTCATCGTGATCACATTGATGGCTTCGCGATCGCGTTTGTGTGGAAGCTTATTCTTCGCGATCGCTTGGTCAGGGTTGCGATCACATAAGGTTCGAGCTGGAATGGAGCCGGGGAGGATGTTCTTGGCGATCGCGTATTTGTTTCTACGATCGCATTGATCTGTGAGGTGAAGGTTCCCAATCGCGTGTAAGGTTCTGAGATCGCGTAGAGTGATTGAGGGGCAGATTGATTTTGTACTTCATGATTGCGTGGCAGGAGCCGCAATCGCGATGAAGGAAATGCCTGGGCAGTATTAAAAAGCCAATCCGCTACCCTTCTTCATTTTTGCACCATTTTTAACGGGATTGAAGCTTTGATAGAGATTTTTGAGGAAACCAAAGGGGAATCACTTGGAGGTAAGGTTCTTGACTCCATAACTCGTTTATATGTGATTAAAGGCCTTTAGTGGTGATAATTTGGGGAAAATCAATGTAAAAAGGGGTAATTAGGGCATGAGATTAAGAGACCTTCTAATGGGGATTTGAGGGGTCATTTGGACTCCAATTTCAGTGTTCTTGATATGTATAGACCCGTGAGAGGATGAGGATCATTATGGTGTAAATTGTATTGAGTTCCGAGGCGTGGGTTCGGGGGTCGGGTTTGGCCAATTTCGGGAATTGTGCCTAATTATGATATTTTTCGATTGGATTTCATCTCCCTAGCTTATTTTGATGTGATAAATCTGATTTTGATAGACTCGAAGCATTTGGGAGCCGATTCGAGGGGCAAGAGTATTGCGGAGTAGCTTTTTGGACTGTTTTGAGGTAAGTAACGATTGTAACTCTAAACCTGACGGTATGAAACCCCGGTATTTTACATTATTTTGGTAAATGAGGTGAAACACATGCTAGGTGACAAGCGTGTGGGTGTGCACCTATAGGGATTGTGACTTGGTTCGTCCCGTAGCGATTATCAAGCCGTGCATTCGAGTTGAAACCTTACGATATCCTTTATTTTAGAACTTATTACTTGTTTATGAACTGTAAGCCATGTTTGGGGCCTTGTGCCGACCTGTTAGACCTTTAGAGATACTTATATACTATTATCACACTATCCTGATAGAACATTTGCGAACTTAGTCATGTTTTCTATTTATTGTTATTTTCACTGTTATTACACTATTTTGAAACTCTGAGAGGTATTTTGGGGTTGAGTCCCGTGAGTAGAGATGAGTTCCCTGAGTGTCTTGTGAGGCTGACTGAGTGAGGCCGAGAGCCGAGTATGTGAAGATAGCTATGGATCGGGCTGCACGCCGCATCAATATATATTATATGGATTGGGCTGCACACTGCAGCAATATACATTATATATGGATTGGGCTACACGCCATAACATATATATATATTGGATCGGGCTGCAAACCGCAACAACATAGTGCTTGGGTTGTAGGAGCCCCTCAGGAGACTGTACACCCCCAATGAGCACAATCGACTATTATATGGATCGAGCTCCACACCGCAGTGTATTATATATGGATCGGGCTGCGCGCCGCAGAAATATAAGTATATATATATATGTATTGGATCGGGCTGCACGCCGCAGCAGCTGAGTGGATATCTGGTACTGGTTGAGTGAGAGTGCTTAGTGATAGCATGGCATACTGATAGTGGAGATATGAGTGACTGATATAACTTGATATGAGTGATATTGGGCCTGAAAGGCGGATACATTGTGAATTTTACTGTTTTCTCACTCGTCTTTACACTGAGTTTTCCTATAAAAAGTTGAACTGTTTTTTTTGGAAAAATATGATTTATAAATGTTCGTCATTGCACTCAAGTTCTTAGTTACTTTGTTTACTTACTGAGTTGGCATACTCACGTTATTCCCTGCACCCCTGTGTGCAGATCTAGGTACCGGACCATCTCACTAGTGTCTCCTGACGTGCTTGGATTTCTGCTCGAGGATCGAGGTAGCTGCTCAACATCCACAATTGACTTCCTTTCCTTCCTATTGCTATACTTTGATGTTTCTTTTGGATTTGTATTAGTGACATAGTTGTATTTTGATACGTTGTATTATCATCTTAGATGCTCATGACAGTTGACTCCCGAGGTCTGGGGGTGGTTTTGGTTGCTTGTTTCTATTATTATTTCTGTTGAGATTATCTAAAAACGGATCTTTATCGGTTTATGAGTTTGCCTTTCTATAAAATAAACAAATGTTGTTTTCACTGTGTTAAAGGGATAGCCTAGTTTCACGTTAGGCGCCATCACGAACTTTAGTGATTTGGGGTCATGACATCGGAATGGTTAGTTATGGTTTTCGGAACGTTTGGGACACATAGTCCCTATATATGAGTTTAAGCTTTAGAAATCGGATCGTAGTTGGAACTGTGTGAAGACGGGTCCAGAATGGAATTCCATCGACTCCGTTAGCTCCGTTGGGTGATTTCGGGGTTAGGAGCGTGTCCGGAATGTGTTTTCGACGACAATAGTAGATTTAGTCTTGAATTGGCGAAAGTTAGAATTTTGGCTATTTCGACCGATAGGTGAAATTTTGATATCGGGCTCAGAATGGAATTCCAAAAGTGGTTGTAGGTCCATAGTGTCATTTATGACATGTGTGTAAAATTTGAGGTCATTCGGATTAGTTTTGGCGTGTTTCAGCATCGGTTGTAGATTTTGGAAATTTTGAATCCATGTATAATTGGTGATTTTGGTGTTATGTGATATGTTATGAAGACTCGACTAAGTTTGGATGAGATATTAGGACTGGTTGGTACTTTGGTTGAGGTCCTGGGGGCCTCAGGGATGTTTCGGGTGCTCAACGGGAGACTTTTGGACTTAAAAACCAGCTTAAGCATTGCTGGTTCTGGTGTTTCGCACCTGCGGAAGGGGAGCCGCAGGTGCGGATGGGGGACCTCGCAGGTGCGGATTTTTCCAGAGTCAGCCAGGCTCGCAGGTGCGGTAGGGGTTCCGCAGATGCGCAGCCGCAAATGAGGATCCAACCCACTTAATGAAATCTCGCATCTGCGATGTATTTTTCGCAGGTGCGGCCCTATGGGTCGCAAGTGCGGGATCGCTGGGAAGAAAACCTCAAATTTGAGGGTTTGAAATTCATATCTTCTAAAAACGATTTGGAGCTCGGGATTAGGTGATTTTGATTGGATTTTGAAGAGAAGACTCATAGGTAACGATTCCTAATCCTATTTCACTTATATATCATTAATCTATAACAATTTCTTCAATCTAATCAAGGAAATTGGGTGAAAAATTAGAAAAATGGGATGAAATTTGCCCAAGTAAAAATCTGAGAATTTAATGGGATTTTGGCGTATGATTTTGATGATTCTTGTTCGAGTGTGTTCGTGAGTGAAACGGTGTCCCAAAATGGTAACTTTCACTCGATTCCGAGACGTGGGCCCGTGAGACTTTTTGGGAAATTTTCCTAATTTCGCGTATTAACTTTGAACGATTTAGCTAGATTGATTTCTTAAAGTGATATTCATATTATGAAATTGAATTGAATAGACTTGGGCCATTCGGAGTCGGTTACTCGTGGAAAGAACGTGGTTTCGAGTTGAGTGGAGCAGTCGAGGTAAGTGGCTTGCCTAACTCTGTGTTGGGGACCTTCCCCTTGGTTGTTTTTGATATAAATGTTGTGTGGGCGCCGTGTACGTGAGGTGGCGAGTACGTACACGGGCCATTTATGCAAATCCCACTTTTCCTTCAAAAATTGTACAATGCTTTGTCCTTCAATTTCATCATTTCTACATGTTTAATTGTTCATATTAGATTAGGGAAGCATGCCTATTGTTTTTATATTGAATTGCTTAATTGACACTATGTGCGTCATGTTTAGCTAGTTTTCCCTGCTTTCCTACCTGTGTCTTGATGTACTGTTAGAATTGGTGTTTATTTGGTATTTACTTCGTGCTGCATATTTAAATTGGGGACTACGGGCGTATTCTGGGAGATCCCCCCTCATGTACTACATATTTAAATTGGGGACTACGGACGTATTCTGCGAGATCCCCCCAGCACTACATATTTAAGTTGGGGACTATAGACGTATTCTGGGAGATCCCCCCTGTACTATATGATTATATTTGGAACTACGGGACGGTATCCCGAAAGTTTCCACTGTGAGATACGTTGTGCTGAGCCAAGAGCTCCATTTTGCTGTTAAATTCAGATTATTCATTTGAACTGTTTACTTTAGAACTTATTTCTTTTCCGCACTATTTAAACTGTTTACAATTTATAAATCCAGTAGAGCCTTAACCTGACCTCGTCACTACTTGACTGGGGTTAGGCTTGACACTTACTGGGTACCGAACGTGGTGTACTCATGCCCTTTCCTACACATGTTTTTCGTGTGCAGATCTAGGTTCCAGCTCTCAGTCCCGTGGCTAGTGGTCGTCGTAGCTGCTTTGATGAGACCGTAAGGTAATTCTGCCGCGTCCGCAGAATCCTCCGAGTCACCTTCCATTCCAGTTAGATAGAGACTTTTATGTATTTCTTTCTCGTTGTATAGAGCTATTACAATATAGAGCTTGTGACTTAAAAGTAATACTATAAAATTTAGCCGCTCGGCATCTACAACTTTTACTTTCCCAAAAGTCGGAATGTCACAAATCACAAGCTCCGTACTACAATAGCTCTATACAAAGGAATGAGGAAAATGTATATATGTATCTATATCTCCTATGTCTATACTAGAGTAGGAAGGGGACTCGTTAGATTCTGCGGACGTGGCAGAATTTTACCTCTCGGTCTTTTGAGCAGCTGTTAAGATGCGCCTAGCCACAGTATTGTGTGCTGGTACTTGGATCTGCACATGGGGAAAACATGCGCAGGAAAGGGCGTGAGTACTCCACATTCGGTACTCAGTAAGTGCCAAGCTTAACCCCAGTCAAGTAGTGACGAGGTCAGGTTAAGGCTCTACTAAGATTTAAAATAAGCCAGTTATAAGTTGAAGCAGTGAAATATAAATAAGCAATAATAAACAGAATTTACGGAAATGGAAAGGAATAATGAAAGAAAGATATCTCTCGGCTCAGCACATCATATATCTCAACAGTAAATATGTAATGCAGTACAGGGGGAAAACTCCCGGATCTCTGTCCGTAGTCCTAATTTAAATATGCTATGCAGTACAAGGGGAAAGCTCCCGGATCTCGGTCCGTAGTCCCAATTTAAATATGCAATGCAGTACAGGGGGAAAGCTCCCGGATCTCAGTCCGTATTCCCAATTTAAATATGCAATGCAGTGTAGGGGGAAAGCTCCCAGATCTCGGTCCGTAGTCCCAATTTAAATATGCAATGCAGAAGTCTATCAGATACAGTTTAATTAAACAGTTCAAGAAAACAACATGCAAGAATAAGGTAAAATTGCCTAAGCATGTTGCAATTAGTAGCAATTAAGAGGAATTCAAGTAAGAACAGGTAGGGATGCTTATTCCTACGCTAGCTACTCAGTTATAACATGAAGCAGTAATATAGGAATGAAAATGAGTTATATCATGGAAGGAAAATTGAAATTTTAGCAACAATGACCCGTGTACGCACTCGTCACCTCACGTACACGGCTTCCACATAACAAAATCAGTATAAAAATGCCTAAGGGAAATCCCCAACATAGAGTTAGGCAAGCCACTTACCTTGACTGCACTAATCAACTCAACACCACGCTCTTGCCACGAGTATCCGACTCCGGGTGGCCCAAATCTATTCAATTCGATTGCATAATGTAAATATCACTTCAAGGAGACAAAATAGCTAATTATTTCTAAGCTAATACGCGAAATTAGGAAATTCGCCCAAATAGTCTCCCGGGCCCACGTCTCGGAATCGGGTAAAAATTATATTTTCCGGACACTCATTCCCTCACGAGTCTAACCATATAAGAATCTCTCAAATCGGAGGTCAACACCCAACCAAAACTCAATAATTTGGTCTATGAAGTTCATCCTATTTTCCTATTTTCTACCCACAATTTTCGAAATTAAAGGTTGGATTTAAGATTGGAATCATGGAAATTGATCTAAGATGGATAGAAATCACTTACCCAAGTTACCCAGGTGCAAAAGTCTTTAAAAATCGCTCATCTCAAGCTCTCAAATTCAAAAAAGGTGAAAATAGGCTTTAACCCTCGATTTTGGATCTTAAAGAATCTGCCCAGGTATTGCTTTATGCGATCGCAGACATACTGTCGGATCGCGAAGAGTACTTCCTCACACACGCCTAAAGCTTCTATGCGAACGCAGCTAGACGGTTGCGATCGCGGTCCTTCACGCCTCGAAGCTATGCGATCGCGGTTAAGTCCACGCGACCGTGTAGAACAAACACTGAACCTCCTTCAGACCTAGGATCCTCTATGCGATCGCGATCCAGGACATGCGATCGCGAAGACCAAGTTTCCATTACACTGCGATCGCGGACGCGATCGCAGAGAACAAATCGCAGACCTCCCACGCTTACCTTATGCGATCGCAGAGGTTCCCTTGCGATTGCAATTAACAAATAGATGCTTGTGAAAAACTAGCAAAAACCAGCAAAAACCAGCAAAGACTTAGGCCAAAATATGCCCGTTTGAACACCCGAAACACACCCGAGGCCCCTGGGACCTCAACCAAAACCACCAACCAACCCTAATACCTCATTCAAACTTGGTCGAGCCTTAAAAACACATATCATAACATCAAATCATCAAATATGCATAGATTCAAGCCTAAGAACTTATGAAATTTCTAAAATCCACACTCGATGCCGAATCACGTCAAAACTCATTCGAATGACCTCAAATTTTGCACACAGGTCATAAATGGTATTACGGACCTGCTGTCACTTTCGGAATTCCATTCTGAGCCCGTTAACAAAATTTCACCTATCAGCCGAAATCGCATTCTAACTTTTGCCAATTCAAGCCTAAATCTACAACCGACCCCGAAAACACAGTCCGCACACGCTCCTAACCCCGAAATCACCCAACGGAGCTAACAGAGTCGACGGAATTCCATTCCGTATCCGTCTTCACACAGTTCTAGCTACAGTCTTATTTCAAAAGCTAAAATCCACATTTAAGGACTATGTGTCCAAAATCACTCCGGATTTCACCACTCAACGCTCCGACAAGTTCCAATAGCATAATTAGACATGGGAGAAGCAGTTATTAGGGGATCGGGGAACTAACTCTCAAAACGACCGACCGGGTCATTACATGTCTGAAAGAAGTAAATACATTTGTTTCTGAAACAACTAAAAGCAAAATTAAAGAAGTGGAAAGGGACGCCAAGTCCTGCAGGCGCCTGCAGGACTACCTCAGTGTCTCTGGGTGGACTGAAGGAAGCCTCTTAGCTCTAGTGTCCACAGGGAACTGTACCGGGATCTGCACAACAAAAAGATGTATAGGTGTAGTATTAGTACAACCGACCCCATGTACTGAGTAAGTGTCGAGCCTAACCTCGGCCAAGTAGTGACAAGGCTAGGACACGACAATCATGACAACCTGTGAGATGTAATAACAATAGGAAGAATAATAACTACAGAAGTAATCAATTAAGTACAAAGAAAAAGGGGAACATGCTGGGGAAAACAGATAACAATTAACACAACTAACAGAATAAGGCAACAATTTAAATATCAAAGTATCAACAGGAAATAACAACAAAGAGTAATCAAGTGCACGACATCACCCGTCGTGCTTTTACTCTCATCCTCACCAAAACAAGTACACAACATCACCCTTCGTGCTTTTACTCTCGTCCTCACAATAAGTAAATAGGAACGACACGGCATCACCCTTCGTGCTTTTAATATCATATCATGGCACGACATCACCCTTCGTGCTTTTACACTCTCATCCTCATTATAAACAATACACGACATCACCCATCGTGATTTACACTCTTTCTCACAAAAATCAATACACGGCATCACCCTTCGTGCTTTACACTCTTCCTCACCCAAACAATATCAATAACAGAAGTTTGGAAAGGAAGAAATAACCAACATGAACCATAACAATAAATCACAACATCCCGGTAAGGGAACAACAATAGAAATATCACCGTCCCGGCAAGGGACACAGCTATAACCAATCTCACTCAAGTACATAACTTTACAAAATATTCCTTAACCGAAACCAATACTCCACAGTATTAACAACCAAGAATTTCCATCAAATGAACAACCACCAAGGTGAAATTCAATCTATAACACAGTAAATATCAATGAAATCGCATAATTCATAATATCCGACTCACATGCATACTTGACACCAACATATAGGTACTCTTCACCTCACCTATAAATTGAACATTGTATAAACACATCGAAAATAAGACTAAACACCTATTACCTCAAGCTAAAGTTAGGCCAAACACTTACCTCGGCTTCCACGACCAAAATCAAGCCTCAATCACCGCCTTTCCTTTTGAACTCGACTCCAAATTAATTGTATCTAGACATAATTGACTCAATAACATCAATAAACGCTAAACAATTCAATTTCAAAGCTTAATTATAGATTTCCCATCATTCTTCCAAAAAATCCAAAAATCAACCCCGGGCCCGCTTGGTCAAAACACGAGGTTCGGACCAAAACCCGATCACCCATTCACCCACGAGCCCGAATATGTAATTAGTTTCCAAATCCGTCCCCAAAATGAGGTCTAAATTCCAATTAATCAAAAAACCCTAACTCTACCCAAATCCCTAATTTCTACACTTAAAATCATGATTTAGTCCTAGAAATCTAATGGGTATTGATAAAGATTGAAGAAAATGAGTCTAAGATTACATACCTATGAATTGTGGAAGAAAATCCCTTGAGAAAATCGCCCTAGGTCTTCTATTTTTATGAAAAGTTGAAGAAGAAACGACTGAAGTTTGTTTTTAAAAAACTTCACTGCCCGAATTTCGCACCTGCGGTGCATGGGTCGCACATGCGCTAGCGCAGGTGGGGGAAATCGATCGCACCTGCGGAAATGGACAGGTCCAAAGGGGGCCGCACCTGCGGAAAATTATCCGCTCCTGCGGAAGAAGGGTCCGCATCTGCGAGGGGACCGCACCTGCGTTCCATAAAGCGTGCCTGCGGTCTCGCACCTGTGGCCCTAGGCTCGCAGGTGCGAGCACACCAGAACTGGTGCACCAACAGTGATTTTCCAAGTTCAAACACCCCGGAACCTACCAGAAACTCACCCGAGCCCTCGGGGCTCCAAACCGAATATGCACACAACCTCAAAAACATCCTACGGACTTACTCGTGCGATCAGATTGCCAAAATAACATCTTAGACAACGAATTTGGCCTTATTTTCCTACGGACCCTCCGGGACCGTCAAATCACGGGTCCGTTTACCAAAAATGTTGACCAAAGTCAACTTAATGCAAATTTCAAAAATAAAATTATCACTTTCCTTAGTTTTCACATAAATACTTCCCGGGTACATGCCTGGTATGCGCACGCAAATCGAGGTGAGATAAAAGGAGGTTTCCATGACCTCGGAACACAGAATTAACGAGAAATACACGAGATGGCCTTTTGGGTGATCACAGAAATTTGGAAAAAAGAAATTAATTCCTTCTTGATATCTAAAAAAAATCAAATATTATGAACCACAAAAAAGATAAAAAATCAATTAAAGTGAACCGGGAAGTTTCAATTATACCTTAATCAAAAAATTAGTTGGAGGCAATTAGTTATATCTAGTCTTTTTATTCTTATTCATTGCAGTTCACAAGTAAATAATTTGTCCCTTGAGAAAAATAAAAGGATTTAAGAAATTAAAAATTCTTTAGTTCATCTATCTCAGTGACATACAAGTACTCCATTTAGTTTATTTTATGTGGTATTATTTCTTTTTTGGCCTATTTATAATAACTGATAATATTTAAAAAGATTTCACTTTAAAATTTTCTTCTTACCCTTTTAGGTTTAATGATATACAAGTACTCCATTGATTTCATTTTATGAGACATTATCTCTTTTAATAGTCTATTCTTAATAAAATGAGGTTGATGACAGCTGGGCGAATAATATTGTGACACATGGCAGTGAAGACAGGTTGGGATATGAGTCAACAAACAGCTGTAACCAGTTGCAAACAGCGAGCAATCAGCGCCGAACAAGCCCCAAAGACAGAACAACCGGTAGCAAAGATTTACAGCATTGTTATCGGGTAATATTCATTGGACAAACGTTACAAAGTATGTGCATTTAAAGCCAATCATTGTGCATCCATCAATAGCGATTTTATTCTCATTTAAAGAAAGCTTGATTTAAGGATCTTGTGTCCCAAAATAGGGCTATAAATAGCAAGATTGACAATCATTGTAGGACATGAAACATTCTAAATACAAAAGCTATAATTTATTATCTTGTAACGCCCGATTTGAACACGTAAACATTGCTTTTACTTTTATCCTCGGAAAAGATAAATTCTTAGTCACTCTTGTTATCTCCGTTAATTTCAATAGTTAATCTTATTTTCGTTCGTTTTTATTCATCGTTTATGGATCAAATCGATTTGATTATCTATAAACCACGCCATAAATTCAACTGTACCATTTTAAGATTAAACAGTTTGGCGGACACGATCCATTCATCTATTACTAACAAGTTTTGACTTATTCCTTAGTAAAAATCTGATATGGCTGCTAATGATGTCAACAACGTTTACGATGTTGGAGCATGTTATGGGTAGGAAGATGTGTTCCAGATGATGGTTCAACCAACGAAACTCGCAACGAAAGGGATGAAGCAACCCATGGTTCGTGAAGGACAATATCCCCGCTATGTGCACTGCCCGACCCCAGATGATGTGGAGAATGAGCATGTTGTCGAAACAATCAAAATCTTGAGAGAACGACAAAAGGCGATCATGGATCACCTTTCGAGGCAAGATGGGGTGATGACGGAACTGAAGTGTCACGCTCCGAGACTAGGGGCGAGACCGACACTCGGTGCCTCATCTATCCTTGCATACCAACTTGCGACTCAGGAATTCATGACATATAATGTCAAACGTTAGTCAGGGTCCACATTGCAAGACAATCTGCGAAGCAAAATATAAAACTGAATAGAGACTAACGCTGACTAAATGTCAACATAAAGCTGGGCTAGCAAGACCGTCATAACTACTATAACTGACATGCCAACAAAATATATGTACATGGCTTATAAGCCGAACATACTGCACTAACTGACGCGATGTGTCTACAAGCCTCTACTCATAGATGTACTGTGATCGGAACAGGGCCTCGACCTACCCATAATCTATCTACATATATACACAAGATGTACACAAAACTTCTAGACCCGGAAACTCCGAAGGACGGGGAGCTTACTGATAAAGATGAACTCGGACAAACACTTACTGAGGAGGTCTACCCGTCTTTCTGTCTGAACCTGCACACATGAAATATAGTGCCCCCAGAAATGGACGTCAGTACGAAATGATGTACCGAGTATGTAAGGCAATGTACTGAAAGATGAAACTGAACTGATAATATAATAACTGCAATAACTAGAAGTCAAAGATAATCTGAAGATATGCTTACCTGCTGATACTGACTCCACTCTCTCAATATAGTAAGTAAAATAGTTGTCCGACCCTATACTATATATATATATATAACTGCTCTGCCGTAGTAGGCTCTCTCATAGGCGCTCGGCCATACTAGGCTCTGTATCTCGACCAACTAGGCTCGCTCATAGGCGCTCGACCATATTAGGATCGGTATATAACTTACCATCTGATCAGAGGTTGCCCAATAGGGGCCTGCCCATCGATTATAGCTCATTGGTAATGAAAATAGTGTAATACTGTATATATAAACTCTCTGCTCTCTTGACTGGAGAAAGGAAATACTCAATTGAATATGAAGTCCCGATAAGGAGAATATTATCACTTACAAGACTAGGAAAATATACGTAAATTTCGGAATATGAATTTTTCTTTATGCCTCGTTATCAAACTCGTGTAGTTACGAGATCATGCAAAATGAAGGAAGAGATTAGCCTTAACATACCTGGAGTGGAAAACAATCCGTATGATGTTACCGGAAAATATTGCACCGTACTCCCGTAGAATCGCAACTCCCACATTGCTATAGTATCAAGACATTTTGCATGAATTTTGTCGAAGCTATTTACGTTTCTATAACTGATCTGTATGACATCTTTCATAAAATGAATTATGAATTGGAATTGTTTGTTATTTGATCGTTGAATTCATGTTACTGATGTTGGAATTGTTTGTCATTTGATTCAAGAATAATGTCCGTTCTTTTTTGGAATCAAATTTTCCGTTCTTGAATCTGTTTGGATTTTAGAAAGAAGTCTTATAATCAATGAAGACTACAATCCAACTTTTAAAGTCTTTGTAGTTTTGATGACACTTATATGCCACCTTTCAAATTGTGATATGAGTCATTCCAATTGCATGGGGAGCTGCCACCCCATGCTTTTTTTTGATACTTATCCAATATATCCCCAATTAATTAGGTAATGTCTCGTTACCAGGTAATTAACTAATTACCCGCATAATTAAGAATTATTTTAACTTACTTAAAATACTACTCTCTTTTAACATACCTTGTACACCTTACTAGCATAGTCATATAGTACCTTGTATGTCACTAGCCCATAAATATCTAGTATTAACGCTCGACCCGTATTTTATCTCAATATGTCAAACTTGGACGAAACATTTATTTGTTTAAAATAGCATAATCAATATAATCTCCAAATAATCTCTTTCCTTGGACTAATGTAAATTACCTTACAACAAATTCAACGTACAATACTACAGGGTGCAACATCGTCGTAATTTAATACTGCGAGATGTAGCATCATCGTAATATAATACTGGGGGACATAATATCGACATAATATTGCGGGGCATAACATCATTCTCCCCTTTGGAACATTCGTCCTCGAATGTTGATTGATTCTCTTATCATTCTCATAACCCATAGGTCTTGCAAATACTTTAGTACTCGTCTTGCCATGAAGTCGAATACTGAATCCCCGCGCTTCTAGCCTTTTATCTAAAGTATGGACTATTCACGATCTTTTTCCTTTGAGTATCTCGTACATTGTTCACCTTACCTTACCTTAAAATCTCGCATCGTATCTGCTATCTCTTTCATGACTTCCCTTCTACCTAGGTGTAATTTACGTCCATAACTATAAGCTCTAATAATACTTGCACCTCTGGTGCATACACAATCCGATGGGAGCTTCGTACTGACTTGTTATGAGGCTGGTACTTTTCTGACCGGCTTCATCATAGGGCCGTTATAGAATATGGTTGTCGTACTATCCCTCTTGTACCTGTGATATTAAGAGTGAACCTATAATGTGTGCAATCACGATTTCCATAATTTTCTGGGTCCAATAATCAGATTCCTGACTTACTTCATTGATGTAACTCTTTAGTTTCCTCCTTCTTCTGATTAGCCTTTATGTATGCTTAAGCTATCTCCTGATATGTGGTTCATGGTATTAGTTATTACTTTAGCCTTCTATGAACGCTGAGGAATATCCATGATACAATCCATTAATAATTCAATCCTTCGTCTATGACCTGGGCTCAATTCTTTCTTTTAACGTATACCAGAATCTTCTACGATTGTATATGATGCATGTATATAACTCCGAAACCTTAAGTGCGCTCATAACGTAACCAACTCTGGATCATTGATCGAATAATTTCTTTCGTTCTATCTTAGCTTTCTTTCAAGGTAAGCTATTACTTTTCCTAGTCTTCCTGCCCCCGTGTTGCGTCCATACTTAGCTTATCTTAGTGCCCACATGTCACGACCCAAATACCAAACCTTAGGTATCGTGATGGCGCCTAACACCACACTTGCTAGGCAAGCTAATGTTAGAGTTTATTTAATTGACTTCCATTAAAGTCTACTTAACCATAATAAAACAATTTTAAATAAACTAAACTTTATTACTTACATTGCATAAATCCACGAAATAAATAATAAATAAATAATTAAGCCGAGCCTTTAACTAAATAAGTAACCATAAGACTACCCCATGGTCTGGTGTCACAATTCAAGAACTTCTAAGATTACTACAAATAATGGGTTGAAAGAACAATATAGATGGTTTGAGAAAAATAAAACAGTCTCTATGAACTAAGAGAAGACTCCAGGGATCTGCGAACGCTGACAGATATACCTCGTGTATCCGAATGGTGGATGTCCGCTACTATAAATCTCTAATGATGACCGGTACGTGGATCTGCACAAAAGAGTGCAGAGTGTAGTATTAGTACAACTGACGCCATGTACTGAGTAAGTGCCGAGCCTAACCTCGACGAAGTAGTGATGAGGCTAAGGCAGGCAATCATAAACTGCAACACTAAATAAAATAACTCAGTCGCCTATTCCAGGCCTCAGCTGTAACCAAAATCTCACATAAATTTCCAAATTTCCAAATTCACTTTAAAATAACCGTATGTGAATAATATGAGAAACAGTAGAGTAAAACAGCAAATTTTCCAAATCTTTGTATTTAAAATCAGTAAATCAAAATGTCCTCCCTTTTCACTTTCTTCTTGCGGCGTGCAAACCGATCCCACCTGTCCACACTTATCAATATCTTTTATCTTCACAGATGTAAACAGAAAACCGTACTTCTCNTTAAAATAACCGTATGTGCATAATATGTGAAACAGTAGAGTAAAACAGTTAATTTTCCAATTCTTTGTGTTTAAAATCAGTAAATCATAATGTCCTCCCTTTTCACTTTCTTGTTGCGGCGTACAACCCGATCCCTCCAGTCGACACTTATTAATATCTTTTATCTCCATAGTTGTAAACAGAAAATCGTACTTCTCATAAACTTCATCAATATTATCTTAAAATGGAACCAAACAGGAATACACACACACACAGATATATATATATATATATCTCGTAAAATAATGTCAACACACTCAAACTTTATGTACCACAATGAAACCAAGGTAACAACTAATACTTTTCCAAAATAATTGCAACGAGACTTAACAACAAATTAACAAGCCAGGTAATCATAGAAACCACAATGAACATGAAACAGTTAAGACATGAAACAATTAAATTGGAAACGGGTAAGGGATCATGTAAGCAGACACTTTTGGTGGTGCATAGATATTCTTCACTTCACCTATACACCACACACATACAATTTCACATAACAATTAAGTTGGGGATTCCTATTCCTTCAAGTCAAGGTTAAACTAAGCATTTACCTCAAATTCGCAGGCCACTCATTGCTCAATTATAGCTTTTCCTTTTGAATTCACCTCCAATACACCCGAATATAACCATAATTAACTTAATATCATTAATTAATGCTAAAGGAACTAACTTTACTGAAAATTATAATTTTTCCTAAGTTTTCTAAAAAAAAGTTAAAACCAGACTCCGAGCTCGCTTGGTCCAAACCCAGGGTTGTGACCAAATTACGTTTACCCATTCACCCATGATCCCAAATATAGAATTAGTTTTGAAATCCGACCTCAATTCGAGGTAAAGATTCGATTTTTACTAAATTCCCTAATTCTACCCAAACCCTCAATTTTTACCATGGAAACTCTTGATTTGTGATTTAGATGTGATGAAAAACATTGGGTAATTGAAAAAGTGAAGTTTAGAATTGATTACCAACAACTTGGGGATGAACTTTGGTGCAGAAAGTCATCCTTAGGGCTGGGTAGTTCGAAAATTATGAAGACAAAAGGGTCCTGTCTGTGTTTTAGAGTGTTTAAATATAGTTGGACAGGCCTTCATCGCGATCGCGTGGGCCTACCCGCGTTCACATAGGTTCATGCCTTATTGGCCTTCGCGTTGAGAGGGGTGTGTTCACGTAGCTTTAGAAGCTGGGCCTTCGCGTTCGCAGCCCATAGCTCGCATTCGCGTAAAGGAAACCCAGTTCCTCCCCCAAGCCTAATTACCTTATGCGTTTGGGAGGGCCCAACCGCGTTCGCATAGGGTCTTCCCCCCCAGCCCACCGCATTCGCATGAAGGGTCCCACATTCGCACTAAACAGAAAGGGGCCAGAGTGCTTTACTCAATGAGTTAACGACAAAGGCAATGCGAGCGCGAAGAGTTAAATACCTGGGCACCAGAAAATAGAAAAACCAACAACTTTTCTTAAGTTTAAACACCCCGTGGCCTATCTGAAACTCACCCGAGCCCTCGGGGCTCTAAACCAAATATGCACGCAAGTCTAGACACATAATACAGACTTGCTCGTGTGATCAAATCATGAAAATAATGTGTAAAACTATGAATTAAACCTTCAAGAACACTTAAAGTTTATTATTTCTCAACCGGGCGTCCAAATCACATCAAATAAACTCCGTTTTTTTTTACCAAATTTCACAGTTAGCATTTAAATACTATAACAAATTTTTACCGGGCTCCGGAACGAAATTACGGGCCCGATACTAATGGTTTCAAACATTATTTCTTTCCTTTACTTCATTAATAATTTAACAAAACAATTTCTTTCAAAAATTGATTTCTAAGGCTTGGGACCTCGGAATTCATTTCCGGGCATACGCCCAAGTCCCATATTTTACTGTGGACCTCCCAGAATCGTCGGAACACAGATCCGGGTCTGTTTGCTCAAAATATTGACCAAATAACCATAATCAAATTTTAACTCTAGAAATTACTATTTCTCATATTTTTCACATAAAAGCTTTTCGGTTTCATGCCCGGACTGCGCACACAAATCGAGATAGTTAAAATTAGTCTTTTTATGGATAATAAGCCTAGAATTAGGTCTAATTTCATAAAGTGACCCCTTGTGTCATCACAATCTCCACCTCTAAAACAAACTTTTATCCTCGAACGAACATAGAAAATTACCTGAATTGGAAAACAAGTGTGGATATCTACTCTGCATGTACGACTCGGACTCCCAAGTAGCTGCCTCAACGGGCTGGCCTTTCCACTGCACTCGGACTGAAGGATAACTCTTAGACCTCAACTGACGAACCTGCTGGTCTAAAATGGCTACCGACTCCTCCTCATAAGTCAAGTCTTTGTCCAATTGGACAGAGCTGAAATCTAACACATGGGATGGGTCACCATGATATTTTCGGAGCATAGACACGTGGAATACCGAATGAACTGCGAATAACCCTGGAGGTAAAGCAAGTCTATAAGCTACCTCCCCCACTCTATCAAGAATCTCAAACGGCCCGATATACCTAGGGTGAACAACTTACCCTTCTTTCCAAACCTCATAACACCATTCATGGGAGATACGTGAAGCAATACTCTCTCTCAACCCATGAATGATACATCACAAACCTTACAATCGGCATAATCTTTTGCCTAGATTGAGCTGCATGAAGTCTCTCCTGAATAATCTTGACCTTATCTAAGGCCTCCTGCACTAAGTCTGTACCTAGTAACCGAGCCTCTCCCGGCTCGAACCATCCAACTGGCGATCTGCACCGTCTACCAAATAATGCCTCATAAGGTGCCATATGAATGCTCGACTGATAACTATTATTGTAAGCAAACAACTTCCAAAGTCAATAACACAAACGCGGAGCATATCCTCCAAAATCTGAATGGTCGCTCGAACTGCCCGTCAGTCTGAGGATGAAATGATGTGCTCAACTCCACTCGGGTACCCATCTCACGCTGAACTGCCCTCCAGAAGTGCGAAATGAACTGTGTATTCCGATCAGAAATAATAGACATGGAAACACCATGAAGGCGAACAATCTCTCGAGTATATAACTCAGCCAACCACTCCAAAGTATAAGTACTCGCCACAGGAATGAAATGTGCTGATTTAGTCAGCCTATCCACAATAAGCCAAACTGCGTCAAATTTCCTCTGAGTCCGTGGGAGTCAAACAACGAAGTCCATAGTGATACGCTCCCACTTCCAATCATAAATCTCTATCTGCTGAAGCAAACCATCGGGTCTTTGATGCTTATATTTTACCTGCTGACAATTTAAGCAACGAGCCACATACGCGGCAATGTCCTTTTTCATCCTTCTCCACCAATGCTGCCTCAAGTCTTGGTACATTTTGTTTGCACCTGGGTGTATGGAATACTTAGAACTGCGAGCCACCTCAAGGATCAACTCAAGAAGGCCATCAACATTAGGCACACATATACGACCATGCATCCTCAAAACACCGTAATCTCCAACTGTAACCTACTTGGCACCATCGCGTCGAACTTTGTCCCTAAGAACCATAAAATGCGGGTTATCATCCTGCCGCTCTCGGATACGCTCAATTAGAGAAGAACGACTGTACAAGCTAGAACATTGCTGGGCGAAATATCCAACCTCACGAACTGATTAAACAACGTCTGAATGTATGAAGCTAAAGGTCTCTCACCGACTGGAATATACACAAGGCTGCCCATGCTCATCGCCTTTATACTCAATGCATCGGCCACCACGTTGGCCTTCCCTAGGTGATACAATATAGTGACATCATAATCCTTCAGTAACTCTAACCATCTCCGCTGCCTCAAATTTAGATCCTTTTGCTTGAATAGGTACTGGAGACTACGATGGTAAGTGAAAACCTCACACGACATGCCATAAAGATAGTGCCTCCAAATTTTCAATGCATGAACAATGGCTTCTAACTCTAAGTCATGAACAGGATAATTCTTCTCATGGACTTTCAGCTGCCGAGACGCATATGCAATCACCCTGCCATCCTGTATCAATACTACTCCAAGTCCAACTCGGGAAGCATCACAATACACGGTGAAAGAACCCAAACCTGATGGTAACACCAACACCTGTGCTGAAGTCAAGGCTATCTTGAGCTTCTGAAAGCTCACATCGCACTCGTCTGACCATTTAAATGGGGCACCTTTCTGAGTCAATTTAGTCATTGGGGATGATATGGATGAGAACCCCTCCACAAAACGACGATAGTAACCCGCCAAACCCAAGAAGCTCCTAATCTCCGCAGCTGTAGTGGGTCTAGGCCAGTTCTTGACTGCCTCTATCTTCTTAGGATCAACCTGAATACCTTCAGCTGATACGATATGACCCAAGAAGGCTACTGAATCTAACCAGAACTCACATTTTGAAAACTTGGCCTACAACTGATTATCTCTCAAAGTCTGAAGGGCTATATGGAGGTGCTGCTCATGCTCCTCCCAACTAGGGGAGTATATTAGAATATCATCAATGAACATGATCACGAAAGAGCCTAGATGGGGCTTGAAAACCCCATTCATCAAATCCATAAAGGCTGTTGGAGCATTAGTCAGCCCAAGAGACATGACCAAAAATTCATAGTGCCCATACCTCGTCCGAAAGGATGTCTTAGAAACATCGGACACCCTAATCTTCAGCTGATAATAGCCCGATCTCAAGTCAATTTTTGATAATACTCTAGCACCTTGAAGCTGATTAAATAATTTATCAATTCTTGGCAACGAATACTTATTCTTGATGGTAACTTTATTCAACTGCCAGTAATCTATACACATCCTCATTGACCCATCTTTCTTCTTTACAAACAAAACCGATGCACCCCAAGGTGAGACACTAGGTCT
This sequence comes from Nicotiana undulata, assembly GCA_005239495.1. Classification (NCBI taxonomy): domain Eukaryota; kingdom Viridiplantae; phylum Streptophyta; class Magnoliopsida; order Solanales; family Solanaceae; genus Nicotiana; species Nicotiana undulata. The sequence goes on along the minus strand of ML256054.1, from coordinate 1,419 downwards.
AATAAAACCCTAGTCTAGCAAGTCTTGCAAATGTTCTTTCAACTCTTTCAATTCTGGTGGGGCCATCCGATATGGAGGAATGGAGATGGGCTGAGTGCCCGGAGCTATGTCAATACAAAAATCAATATCCCTGTCGGGTGGTATCCCCGGAAGGTCTGCTGCAAACACCTCGAAAAACTCACGAACAATAGGAACTGACTCTACAGAAGAAACCTCGGCATCGTAATCACGAATATGAGCCAAATAAGCCAAACACCCCTTCTCCACCATGCGACGAGCCTTAGCATATGAAATTACCCGGCTGGGAGAATGACCAGGAGTCCCTTTCCATTCTAATCGAGGCAACCCCGACAAATCTAAAGTAATTGTCTTGGCGTGACAATCCAAGATAGCATAATAAGGCGACAACCATTCCATGCCTAATATAACATCAAAATCGACCATGTCTAGAAGCAGAAGATCTACACTAGTTTCAAGACCCTCAATGACTACTATGCACAGACGATACACACGATCTACCACAATAGCATCCCCCATCAGTGTAGACACATAAATAGGATCACTCAAGGAATCACGGGGCACATTCAAATACGAGGCAAAATGGGATGAAACATAAGAATAAGTAGACCCCGGATCAAACAAAACTGAAGCAGCTTTACCACAAACCGAGATGATACCTGTAATAACAGCGTCGGAGGGCTCCGCCTCAGGCCTGGCTGGAAATGCATATAGTCGAGGCTGGGCCCCGCCACCCTGAACCATATCTCTGGGAGGACCTCCCCCTCTAGCGGGCTGGCCTCCACCCTTAGCTACCTAACCTCCACCTCTAACATTCTGGCCTCTACCTTTAACTACCTGACCCCTACCCCTTGCTGGCTGGGCAGGTGGTACTAGAGCTGGTGCCAGAATTATAGCACGAGAACCCTGATGATGAAACTTGTTACCAGCATATTTCGGACAAGTCCTCCGAACATGCCCATATTCACCACACTTAAAACATCCCTCTTGATACGTAAACTGATCCAAACGAACCAACGGACCACGCCAAAAACTCTGTAGAGGAGGTGCTTTAAAAGATTCTGAAGGAGCACTGTAAATTGGCTGAGCCGAAGGAGGAAGATAAGAACCATGACCACCTGAAGTACCATGTGAAGCCTGTATTGCTGAATGAAATGTCTTGGAGAAATTGTCACGACCCAATTCTCTCTCCGACTGTGTCTCATGACGGCACCTAGTCTAGACGACTAGGTAAGCCTATTAATTAAGCGAAATTTAAATAAAATAGGTAAAATAATAGTAAGTGAAATAAATTGTACTAAAGTCGACACCGCTCGGCATTAACAGTTACTTTACCCCGAACCCGGAATGTCACAACACATCACAAGCTACTCTACTGCTCAATAAGTACAACTGGATAGA
>ML256053.1:9211-51351 GCA_005239495.1 Nicotiana undulata | reverse complement strand
TTCACGACCCTAAAAACTTTTTCAGGGTCTGATAAAGCTTCAACAACGTCAGCAGTCCTCGAATAGATCCTAGGCATGCACCTGTGCCACCGATTCAACAAACGTTAGAAATTCAATAATTGAGTGAAATCAAAGAAATTTGACTATGATGAAGAATTTTGTATCTTCTTCCAACTACAATTGATAATACCGTTAGTTCCCCGGCAACGGCGCCAAAATTTGATCACGCTCAACTGTGTCTAATAAAAGACTAAGCGGGCGTTGCAAATATAATCCGGGGTATTATGCCCAGAGTCGAATCCCACAAGGAATTAACGTATCAATTGAAGNACAGTGCGCAATATGCCTCCTCGAGTCGTCGTTTGTTCTCAACTATCAAATTTGACCCCCGAGCACGATCCCAACTTAATTCCTTGAGCTTTTACTCAGACTTCAAAGCTCCAAATCACTTAAATTCATTCCATAACATCTATATAACTCGGAATCACTCCTACAAGGCATAAAACACATAATTAGTACAAAACACTAGCGATTAAAGCTCAAACTCAATCAAAGTGCAGTAAACTAGAGTGTAATAAGTGACTAAAATACGTAATTATAGCCTATCATCACAGTCACATCTTCGCGTTCGCGTAGGGAAATCAACCGCTCCCTTTAATTTCCTTTCTCCACGATCGCGAAGCACACCAACACACCAACAGTAGGGAAATGATTTGAAACTACTCCGGAACTCGCACGAGGCCCCCAAGACTCGGTCCAATCACACTAACAAGTCCCAAAATATGAAATGAACCTACTCGAGGCCTCAAATCACACCTAACTACGTCCAAACTACAAATCGACGATCAAAATCCTTCTTTTAACTTTCAAACATTCCAACTTCAATGAACGTGTCAGATTCATACTTAAACATTCTGGAATGACGTCAAACTTTAAGCACAAGTCACAAATCACGATATGAACCTATTCCAAGACTCGCAATCCCAAACGGACATCAATAACACAAAAATCCGCTTCAAACCAAACTTAGGAAATTCTAAAACCTTCAAAATGTCAATCTTCCACAATAAGTCCCGAATCGCTCCCGGATCACCCGATACTCAACCGAAACATACGCCCAAGTCAGAAATCATCATACAAACGTAGTGGAATCTTCAAATACCGATTGCGAGGTCGTTTACTCAAAAGTCAGAACCTAGTTAACTCTTCCAATTTAAAGCTTCCAAAATAAACATTTCCTTCCAAAATTGACTTCGAACTTTCCGAAATTAAATTCCGACCATATGTACAAGTTATAAAATATGAAGTGAAGCTAATCAAGGTCTCGAACTGCCAAACGATGCGCTAAGGCACAAAATGATCGGTCGAGTCGTTACAAAAATAAACTGTACTTGCGTTGAAAAATATAAAATACATTCAAATTTGAGTGTATTTGTACAAATAAAATACAATGTATTTGTATCATTATATGTGATACAATAGCAAAAAAGAGAACAAAGTTCGGCGGAGATGATGTCTAACGGCCACGCAAAATAATTTATACATTGTATTAAAACTAAAAAATGGGGACGAACAAAAATCCGGCCAGATCTCAAAATACACTATCACATTGTATCTTCCCAAATCCGACCAGACGAACAAAAATCCGTCCACAATGTCTATTTCGTTGTATTAGTTCGGCCACAAGAAATAAAATATACTAAAATCTAAGAAATTCACTCATATATGAGAAAATACACTCAGATATGAGAAATTCGGTAGGTTGTCCATGGATTCCAGTCAGGGATGATTACGACGGTGGAGGTAATGATGAGGCAGATCTGGATTGAGGATTTTAAGGTACTAAATGTAGAAATTTTCATAGCGAGCGAGAGAAGATAAAGTAAAAAGGAGAGAAAAAATAAAAAGAAGGTCAGACGATAGTGTTACGATGGGTTAGGCCGGCGGTCGTTCTTCGGAGAGATTGTAATGCCAGAGAGATAGCGAGTTTAAACGAGATGGGGGAGGCGTCTAGGCTATAGTACGAATGAAAGGAGGAAGAGAAGAAAAAGTTACTTTAGATTTAGAGATCCCTTAGAGAGGGTATTTGCTGTAAAACCCAATATATAGCTATCTATTATAATTAGTTTAAAGTGTATTTATTTATTGTAAATATAGCGTATAATTTGGTTATACCATATAAAATTTCCTACTATTTTGAAAGCGGATATATAACGTCATTTACCGGTTAACATTTGTAGCCCATAACTCACGGGCTCAGCAGGAAAGAGTTCAAATTCAAGGCCCATAAAAGCTTATTGGACTCAGAAGTTCAGCCCACAGAAAAAATAGGATTCAATATATCCAGGGATTAATCTGTCAATGCAATACAGGTTAGCCGCAGGCCTTCCCCATCTTAACCAAAAAACCCTAGCAGAACTTCTATAAATTAACACTCAGCGCCTACAGTCCACAGCAACAAACACATCTCTTCTCTCTTTAAACTGGGCAGAAGCAAAATTCTGCAATTTTCATTAAATTTTCAAAATTATGCTTTGTAACTTTTTGATGTAAAAGGAAGAGTCGCAATGAGGACTCAGTAAAAGTTCAAGCTCAACAGACCGGATTGCCAGGGGCTTTATGCCTTTGCATGTCGATCTCCTTCTTCCCTGAGCGTTCGCTTCTTACATCTTTTTTATTTTATAGTTTTTTATAGTTTGTTTTATAAAAAACAAGTTGTTTTTACGAGGAGGATAGATTTGCTATGAGGATTCCAAGCTCCCTCTTCTGATTAAAGTTGAGGAAAATTGCTGGCAGAATCGAACCAATAAAAACTAGCCACCACTGAGCAATTTCCTCCTCAGATTTCTCTATTTTTTCATTTTTACCCTGTTTTTTTCTTTCAATTTACTCTTTTTACCCCCAATTTGTTTGAAAAGAAGGTCACGATGACGACTCCATAATATTCAAGCTCAACAGACCGGATTGCAGGCTTTCTCTTTTTGGGAGTCAGTTTGCGTGTCGATTATCCCGCTGAACTGAGTGATCTTCTTTTTAATTTTATTTTCAACCATCTTTATTATTATAATTATATATTTTTATTGATTTTCAAAATTTTGGGTCATAATGAGGATGACCAAGCTCCCTCTTCTGATACCTGTGAGGAAGTTGCTGGCAGAATCGAACCATTAACTTAGTATTGCCATTCCTGAATGATTTTTCAAATTTAAAAAATATATTTTTTGTTGTTGATGATGGTGATGAAGCAATAATTTTTATTCCAACACTTGGACTGATGTTTATTCAAGTGATGATACTTATATTGCAACTGAATCACATATTGCTTACAAATTGTAGATTTATTGTTTTATTTTATATATATGTGGCACATTTTCCAACTTTAAGTATATTTGCAAATGTTTAAATCACCAAAAATCAGATGATGACACAGATTAATCTTAGGACACCTTTGGACACAACCAATTATGGTTGTGGGTGAAATTGATTTTTGTTCTGATGATGGTGCCTTCCTAGTGCTTTTATGACTCTATAAATTTATTTTTAGTTTTACTACCGGTGCCGGTGTGTCTTTTACTACAGAAACATCTAAAAAATACTTTTTAAAATTTTAATTAATATTGTAAAAAACTATGGACCCCTAAGATATAAGGGGTTATAAAATAAAAAGTAAGTTTGTAGGGAGCCACAAAGTTACTTGACCCGCACCTTTGGGTAAGGGGCTCTTTAGCGTATGTTATCGTCCATTATGATATTCATTTGTAGACAAATGTGAGTACATTACCATGTCCAATCTGGTCATTTAATGTGAGTTAATCTTGAAAATTCTAGAATAATATTTCTTTTGTTAGAAACAAAATTAAAAGAGGGAACTCACACAAACTAATGTATGACATTATCTAGAATTAATATAAATTGAAAAATGACAAAATTGTAGCACCTAAGTAATAGGAAAGGAATCATTGACCAAAATTTGAAATGGATTCTAGAGCAATAGGTTAACGAAAAATCAAAAAATTGGACCAAGAATGATAGCGCATCAACCCGATAAAAATATTATTTCTTTATATCATTTCATTTTGGTATGAATTTCAAATTAATCAAATTTGCTTAGGTTGTGATTTTGAGGAAATAATTTTTGCGATAATGCTAGAGGTCAATGAATAAAAAGTAAGAATTATAAATAGGTAGGAAATACCTTCACCTCTCTTTGGCCAAGAAGCTCATTTATCTTTTTTATTTTTTGGAATTTTCCCCTCATTCTTCTCATCCCTTCAATTCTTACTTATATATGAAAAAACACAAAATATTGTATTTAAACAACAACTGTTTGATATTCCAAACGACTCTATTAATAGCCCAAGAGTCTCTGTAGATTTAAAGACAGTAACTCTTTGGTGTATGTTTCAAGTTAAATTTGTTGTTATAAAATTGTAGATATTTATGTTATTTCCTCTATATAATCAAGGAACTTCATGTGCATTTTTTATACTTTTAACATTGCAACTATTTGCTCCCGATTTGGTTTTTTGAGATAACTATTTAGAATTTTCAATCAGCAAAAAGCAAATTTTCAACTTTTCAAAATGTGAAATTGCTAATCTTGGAAATTTAATTACATGTATATTAGATGTTGAAGTTCTTTGCTTCTATGGGCATAAATAAGATTAGTTCCACAAGCTAGCCTATATACCTTACCTTCTTTTTTTCATGGTCTCACAGAGATATTGTTGTGATGAATTTAACATTTGATGAGTCATACGTCTGCGTAGAGAAAATGTGGTGAATATATTTTACTATTATTTACGAGACCAATAAGAAATAAGAGGCTTATTATGCTGAATTTGTCCTGCAGCTGTTAATATTCTGTTGTGAATCAACCATTAACAATAACAACACAAGAGGAGGTAGAGGATGACGATGGTGTTCTTAATAGGACTGTATTTTTCCTTTCGAGTTATCCTTTAATTCTAACATTTTATTTCTCTTCATGACTATTCTAACCATTTCAGGTTATCAGAAGGGAGATATTGGAATTTTCACTGGATTTCATCTTAGGGGAAAATAAAATGTCAATACTTTCATGACAAACGCGGTTGGAGATGATAAGGAAAAAGAAAAACCAAACAAGAAGACAAAAAAGTAACCTAAAAAAAAGTATTTAATAAATAAATAAATAAAGCAACAGAAATTTTGACATTGAGATGCCCGTCCTTCGATGGATTAGCCATCAAGTTCCTCCCTATTGAATGTGAAATTTTCATATTTATTTTCATTAAAATGAAATTCATGATCTTAAAGGTTATAATAATGATAGATATTAAAGAGGACGGTACACATTAAATAATTGCAACCAAAAAAAAATAACCGTACAATTAGGAGTTATAATAGAAATAATATAAAGTGCAATAATTATAATATATTTTACAGTAAGCAATTGATTGAAAGGATTTCTTTTGGGACAAATTAAAAATAGAGAAATACAACTGTGCAAAACGTTGATATATTTACTAGTATCAAGTACAATCGGTTTCCTAGTGACACCACAACACGAGTTATGCTGAGATCGTACGTTCCAATTCATAATAATCATGTCCATACACTATCGATCATACAACACGATTTATTGACGCATCTCATTATATGTAAATATTGTCTAGGAGTTTGACCCGACACATTAATAAGGAAACTCTTTGGTCTTTGGAACATACGTTTACAACAAATATTCTATTAATAGTTTGGGTTTAAAAAGTGCAACTATTGCATAATAAAGTCTTTAATTTCTACTAGATATAATATAATTTTAGTTACATATGGACTCTCGTAATTTTGTTCGCATATAACACCCACAATTATTAACAAATATAATTTAAACAACTATGTGGTTAACTCCCACTTATAAGCTTATGCAAGAAACTTACCTCGTTTCAACTCCTCCTTTTGGTCCTCAAATTATGCTAATAACCTCAAATCGATGTCGATCAATCTGAACTAGCCAAAGGTCATACAAACTAATCAATATATACTCAAAAGTTCACAATTTAACTATTAGAGAATTATCCAACCCAATTTGGAATATTCTTCAAAGTAACCCAAGGCTGACGAGCTCGAATCCTGAATTTTTTTTGTAGTTAAATATAACCCATAACCTTACTAAATCAAATATATAATTTCTACTCAATTCCATAATCATTGTTGTGGTCTATCCAATTTTTACCAAAACCTAGGTTTTTAAACAAATGAATCCCATAACTTCCACAATTTCTATGTTAAAATTTACCCATAATTTATGTATTAAGCTCACATTATGTAGAAATTACTTAACTTCAATTGCAAAGTGAAAACCCCTTTTCGAGGAGCTGGAATCGACCAAGAATATAAGAGAAATGAAGGAAATAAGCTAAATTCCAAATCTTAAAAAGTTTCTACCTAGTGGACCTTTCTTTCCGATCGCGAAAGAAGCCTCACGATCGCGAAGGCAAAACTGCTCCTCGCACCAAAGGCCTTCTTCGCGAACGCGATCAGAGTCTCGCGATCGCGAAGGCTAGCCCGACTATAATTACCCAAACACGACCGACACTTCGCGAACGCGAAGGGAAAATGCCTTCTGACCCAAAACTTCTGACCCAGAACGCAGAATTGTCATTATGAACACGAAGAACATTATTACCTAGCCCCCAAATCCTTCATCACGAACATGAGGGACCTAACGTGTTCCCGAAGAAGGAAGTCAGAACAATGATTTATACAAAATTTGGACTTATCTCAAGGTAGTCCGAAACGCGACCGAGCCACTCGGGACCCCATCCAAATGCACCAAGTAGTCCATAAATATAATATGGACCGCCTCGAAACCTCGAAACACATAAAACAACATCGAAACTAAGAATCACACCCAACCCAATTAATCAACTTATGAACTTTAAACTTCTTCAACTAGCTCTGAATGCGATGAATCATACTTAGGTCTCATTTTTTTTTAAAGATTAAGACGTCTGAATCTGAATACACGTATGAATATAAAGATGTGTATTAAGATTAAGATATCTGAATCTGAATATACATCTGAATGTTAAGATATGCATTAAGATCTGAATACTAAATGATTAAGACTGTTTGGTTTTTAACATTTGAATGTATAAACTTTACGTTTATTTGAAAACTAATAAAAACATAAAATTCAAATAAATTATTAATTAATCTAATATTCCATCACTAAAATAGCTTTTAAAATATGATAGTTGTTGGCGATGATGGCTAACGGTAGTGCTTGTGAATGCCGACTAAAAGCGGTGGTAGATTTGGTTGATGGTGGTAGTTTTGTAGTACTGGTGATTGGTAGTGGTATCAATTATGATTGGGGACGGTGGTGATGGGTGGTGATAGTAATAGTGGGCGGTGGTGGTGGTAGTTGTGATCGAGGAAGATGGTGGTGGGTGGTGGTAGTTTATAATGATGGGCAGAGCCAACTATGGTTGTTGATGATGATGGGGTGGTTAGTTGTGGTAGTTGAGGTGGATGAGTGTTGGTTGTCGTTGCGAATGATGGTGGTGTGAGTGGTAGGGATGGTGGGTGGTGGTAGTCGACAATGGTGACGGCTATGATGGAGTATGGTGGTGGTGGTGGTTGAGTATGGTGGTGGTGTGTGGCATGGTGGTAGTTGGTTGATGGTAGGCAATGGTGGTAGTTTAGTAGTAGAGATTATTGGTAGTAGTATCTATTATGATTGAGGACAGCGGTGATGAGTGGTGATAGTTAATAATGGTGGGTGGTGGTGGTGATCGAGGAAAATGGTGGTGGGTGGTGGTAGTTTATAATGATGGGCAGAGCCAGCTATGGTTGTTGATGATGATGGAGTGGTTAGTTGTGGTAGTTGAAGTGGATGAGTGTTGGTTGTCGTTGAGAATGATGGTGGCGGAAGTGGTAGGAATGGTGGGTGGTGGTAATCGACAATGGTGTCGGCTATGATGGAAGATGGTGGTGGTTGAGTATGATGGTGGTGGGTGGCATTGTGGTAGTTGATAATGGTAGGCGATAACGACAATTAATAATGAATATGGATGATATCATCTTAATGAAAGTAAGCCTCTGTTATGGATCTTAATCATACAAACCTATTCAGACAAAAAAAAACACTTAATGATTAAAAATTGAATAATTAAGATTCAGACTTTAAAAACAAACGCACTTAATGTCTGAGATATGAATGATTAAGATTAAGACCTCAATTAAGTGCAAACAAATAAGGCCTTAGACAACTCAGAATGACATCAAATTTTACGTACAAGTCATAAATTACAATACGAACCTATTCCAAGACTCGAAATCCCAGATGGACATCAATATCACTAGAGTCTATTTCAAGCCTAATTTAAGAAACTCTAAAACCTTCAAGGCGCCAACTTTAAACATTAAACGCCGAAACGCTCCCGGATCACCCGAAACTCGATCCGAACACACGCGCAAGTCTAAGATCATCATACGAACCTATTGGAACCATCAAATTCCGGTTCCGAGGTCATTTACTCAAAATGTTGACTCAAGTCAAACTTGGTCACCTTATGCCACTATTAAGGAACTAAGAGCCCGTTTGGATATAAGAAATTTTTTCCTTTTGTTTTCAAAACATTTTCACTTTTTTTTCGAAATCAGCATTTGTTCATAAAATTTTCAATTTTCACTTGAAGATGCATTTTGAAAATTTTAAAAACTCCAAAAAAATGTTTTTCAAAATTTCCACTCAAATCACTCACAAAACTTAAAAAACAACCGAAAATTATATTCATGTCCAAACAAAACTCTAAATTTCAAATACCATTTTCACTTGAACTTTTTTTCCATCATATTTTGAAATTTTACAATTCTTATGTCCAAACAGTCACTAAGTGTTCCGATTTCAACCCGAACACTTCCAAAATCAAACCAACCATCCCCGCAAGTCATAAAATAGTAAAAACACATATGGGAGTCTTAAATAGAAAAACGGGAATCTAGAAAGTAAAATAACCGGTCGGGTCGTACAAAAAAAATAACTGGAAACGAAAAAAGAGTGTCATTATTTCCCTCTCTTACCATATATCAATATTTCCTTATCTCATGACAACCTTTCCTTTTTCTTTTATTTTTTTGCTCTAATTCCATACACTTAACTTTTCCTAAATTATATTTCCAAGTGTCTTCCTAGCTTGCTGCTTTTTGATCCGTATATATTTTCCTTGTCTAAAATATGGTAATTTTCAATTTTTGTAATATTTCCATTGGTACGACTNTACATTTTTTTTGAGCCATATATATATATATATATATATATATATATATATATATATATATATGATACACACGTTTTTTCTTAAAATATATATAAATATTGTCAATAACATGCTTGCTGTCGAACTTCGATCCTCAGATTATTAAGCTTTCCTTATTATACCAGAGAGTATTTATTACTTTTTCCATCCCTATTTGGTTGTTCAATTCTAATTTTTCCGAATATTATGGGAAAATAAAGATTACAAATTTCTCTTTGAAATAGTTATTTTTTTAATAAAAAATAAGGACTTCTGNTTTGCTCTAATTCCATACACTTAACTTTTCCTAAATTATATTTCCAAGTGTCTTCCTAGCTTGCTGCTTTTTGATCCGTATATATTTTCCTTGTCTAAAATATGGTAATTTTCAATTTTTGTAATATTTCCATTGGTACGACTAAAACAGAAAAGAAAAAATTAAGGAAAGAATTGAAGCACTGGCATCTATATAAACAATAGAGTATATGCATGCAAGGAATTAAGTGCTCTCTTCTCACATAATGTAAGTTAATTTCCTTTCACTTTAGCGTTGCTCTTCTTTGTTCTTTATTTTTTGTTTATACAGAGTTTCATAGTAGTTCATGCACAAAATCAATATGCTTAGACAAAGGAAAAGTAAAGAAATTGTTAACATATTTGAGATGCGACAAATTCTCTTGTTTTCCATCTCTAGTGTCTTGATTTAGTTTCTAATTAATCTATTTAATTATGTTATATATTGCAGTACGTGGTTCAAGTTTGATATATATCAAGAGCAAGAATGGACAACAATGAGAGGAATTTGGCGTTGAAGAATGAGTTGGACNATATATATATATATATATATATATATATATATATATATATATATATGATACACACGTTTTTTCTTAAAATATATATAAATATTGTCAATAACATGCTTGCTGTCGAACTTCGATCCTCAGATTATTAAGCTTTCCTTATTATACCAGAGAGTATTTATTACTTTTTCCATCCCTATTTGGTTGTTCAATTCTAATTTTTCCGAATATTATGGGAAAATAAAGATTACAAATTTCTCTTTGAAATAGTTATTTTTTTAATAAAAAATAAGGACTTCTGAAGAAGTCATGAACGCCCAACTATGATTACTTCTTCTATAGTATGTTAAGAATGTTTTAGTAATGGAAAATATTTAAATTTCTAAATATAAGTCGTTCTTACATAATTTATTACAATTTTAGTTAATTTAAAAATTCTAAATATTAGAAAAATAATAAAATGACAATGACTATTTTATCCAGTGTAAATTTTATTTTAAAAGACGAACAATATTCCACTAAGCGATTTCGTATTTTTAATATAGTATAGATATATATATAGATACAGATAGATAAGTAAATAAATAGAGATATTGTATAATTACAAGTAAAGACGGACACTAATAAAAAGTTATTATCTCCAGAATTATTTTGTGAAATAGACTAACCCTTTTGAAGGTGCCCGTTGTATAATATGTTAAGAAACTAAGCTCAAAATAATATTATAAAACAAGAAAATAGACAAGAAATGTGAAGAGAAAGAGAGAACTATCTTATTCGTCAAGTGCTTTCCAAGTGTGTACAATGTGATGCCCTAACCCTCTATTTATAGGATGGCATTGAGGTAATACAAAGGGATGTCCTGAACATGATATTAACTATTAAGATCATGGAGGGGGTTATGGAGGTGTGGGAGTTACAACAATATTTGTAAGAAGTATTGGGAGGTTAATGGAGAATAGTAGTGGGAGTAACTTCTTTAGGAGTTATAGACATCCACTACATAATATAACATTTCATAACACTCCCTCTTGGATGTCTACAAACAATGTGACTCGTTAAAACCTTACTAGGAAAAAACCCCATGGGAAAAAATCCTAGTGAAGGAAAAAGAATACACATATTATGTAATACTTATTGTGTGCTGCCTCGTTAAAAACCTTGCAGGAAAATTCATTGGGACAAAACCTGTGCGAAGGGAAAAGAGTACAACGCGTATCTACCTTCCCCTAATGAAAACATCACTTTATTTCTTGAAAACAATGCATTTCAATCTTGTACTTCAATTTCTCAAACATTGAGGTTGGCAATGCCTTAGTTAACAGATCAACAAAATTATCACAAGAACGAATTTGTTGAATATCAATTTCACCATTCTTTGAAGATCATGCGTCTTAAAAAAAAACTATGGTGAAATTTGTTTTATTATGTCTCCTTCGATATATCCTTCTTTCAATCAAGCTATGTGTGATGATTCAAGGGGTTATTTTATAAAATTAGACTCCGTTCCATGCTTAATAGTCATAAAAAGACTAAAATTAAATATCTCGATTTGCGTGCACAGCCCGGACGTAAAATCGAAAAGCTTTTATGTGAAAATATGAGAAATAATGATTTTAGAGTTTAAATTTGATAAAAATTGACTTTGGTCAATATTTTGAGTAAACGAACACGGAACCGTGTTTCGACGATCCCGGAAGGTCCGTAGTAAAATATGGGACTCGGGTGTATGCCCGAAAATGAATTCCGAGGTCCCAAGCCTTAGAAATCAATTTTTGAAAGAAATTATTTTGCTGAAATATTTATGAATTAAAGAAAAGAAATAATGTTTAAAATCATTGGTATCGGGTCCGTATTTTGGTTCCGGAGCCCGATACAGATTCGTTATGATAATAAAAGTCTAACTGTGAAATTTGGAGAAAAACAGAGTTCATTTGACGTGATTCGGACATCCGGTCGAGAAATTATGAACTTTAAGATCTTTTGTTGAAAATGAGGTGTTTTGAGGTTTAATTCGTGGGTTTACATGTTATTTTCATGATTTGAGCGCACAAGCAAGTCCGTATAATGTTTTGAGACTTGCGTGCATAATTTGTTTAGAGCACCGAGGGCTCGGGTGAGCTTCAAGTAGGTTTCAGAGTGTTAAAAGTTAGAAAAACACTGCTGTTGCACCAGTTCTGGTGTGCCCGCACCTGCGAGCCTAGGGCCATAGGTGCGAGACCGCAGGTGCGCTCACCTGGTCCGCAAGTGCGACCACCTCGCAGATGCGAACGCCTTGTCTGCAGGTGCGGTCCCGCAGGAGTAGTCAAACCTCCATAGGTGCGACCCCCAGATACTTAGGCCATTTCCGCAGGTGCGAAGGTCGACTGCCCAGCCCTATAAAACCCAATTTTAAAACGGGTAGAACCCTTTCTTCTCCAAATTTTCGAAGCTTCAGCCCTAAAAATGATTTTTCTTCAGCAATCTTCATCCCCAATTAATAGGTAATCAATTCTAAACCTTGTTCTTTCAATTCCTTATTATTTTGCATCACTTTTAAAGCAAAAACAAAGAATTTTCATGGTAAAAATTGAGGGTTTGGGTAGAATTAGGGAGTTTTGTAAAAATTGAATTTTTATATCAAATTAAGGTCGGATTTCAAAACTAATAGCATATTTGGGTTTGTGGGTGAATGGGTAAACGTAATTTGGTCCGAACCCCGAGTTTAGACCAAGCGGGCTCAGGGTCGGGTTTTTACTTTTTTGAGAAAACTTAGGAAAAGTTATATTTTTCAATAAAGTTAGTGCCTTTAGCATTAATTAATGATATTAAGTTAATTTTGATTAGATTCGATCAAGTTAGAGGTGAATTCAAAAGGAAAAGCAATAATTGAGCAGTGAGTGGCCTGCAGAAATTGAGGTAAGTGTTTGGTCTAACTTTGGCTTGAGGGAATATGTCTCCCCACTTGTTTGTTATGCGAATTGCATGGGCGTGATGTATAGGTGTGGTGACGAGTATCTATGCACCACCCAAATTGGTTGTTAAACATGATCCCCTTCCCCGTTCCCCACTTATTTGATCATTGTCTTAATTGTTATGTGTTCATTATTGTTTCTATGACTATTTGGCATTGTTGATTTGTTGTTAGATATTATTGTGACTATTTGAAAAGAGTATTGGTTGTTTGAACTGGTTTCCTTGTGATATAAACATGGTTGAGAGGTTTGGTATTATTTTTATGAAACAAATGCATATATATTTTGATATTTCTGTTGGTTTCATGGTTGAGAGGTATTGATGAAGTTATGAGAAAAATGCAGTTTATTATTTATAATTGTTGAGACAAAAATATTGTGAAAGGCTTGGCCTGAATTGTGAAAATTATGAATAAATTGATATGATATGTCTGGTGGGAGCGGGTTGCACGCCGCAACAAGGAGTGATAAAGGAGGACATGTGGGATCGGGTTGCACGCCGTAACAAGAGTAATAAGGGTGATATTTTAGGGAGGAGCAATAAGGGAGGACATGTGGGAGCGGGTTGCACACCGCAACAAGGAGCGATAAGGGAGGACATTTATATTTTACTGATTTTTCAAGAAAAAGAGAATCACAGTTTTGAAAAGCTAAAATGTCTATTTTACTACTCTTTAAATATTTAAGTATTATTTTTATTTAAAGTTAAAGTTTGGAACTCTGAAGAGATATTTGAGAACTGGTTATAGCTGAGTTATTTTATTTTATTTGGTTGCAATACTTATTTATCTATTTATTTAGATTTCTTTCTTGCTTTATCATTTATTGTTATTATCGATCATATTGTTGACGCCCGACTTAGCCTCTTCACTACTTCGCCGAGGTTAGGCTCGACACTTACTCAGTACATGGGGTCAGTTGTACTGATACTACACTCTGTGCTCTTTTGCACAGATCCAGGTACTAGTCAGCAGTAGAGGATTCTAGAACGACCACCCGATTCATTTGGTGACACGAGGTACATCTGCCGGCGTTCGCAGATTCCGAGAGTCATCTCCTACTATTATTTACACTGTTTTATTATATTCAGAACAATTATTGTTTTTTCAACCATTATTTGTAGTATTCTTTAGTAGTTCGTGGATTGTGACACCAGACCCTGGGGTAGTCTTAGAGTTATTTATATAATTAGTTCGTGGTTCGTTTTAGTTAATTGGTCATTATTATTATTTTATTTTAATGTGGTTGGGAATTATTTTAATTAAGTTCATTTTAAATTAATTAATTTATGCTGAAGCAATTAATTAAGGAAATTAGTTAATCGACTTCTAACATTGGCTTGCCTAGCAAGTGTGGTGTTAGGCGCCATCACGATCACTAAGGTTGGGAATTTGGGCCGTGACACTATGAAAACAATATCATCTTCAATATTATTGGAACCTTCTCTTCAAAGAAAAGTCACACATCTGTTGTGTGTCGAGTCATTTGCTTTATCAGTTGCTTATCTTGGCATGACTTTGTAACAACCCGGCCGGTCATTTTGAGTGTTAGAGCCCCGATCCTAATAACTACTTTTCCCACATTTGTTTCTGCTATTGGGAATTACCAGAGTGATTGGTTGTGGAATTCAGAGTGGTTTTGGACATTTAGTCCCTAAATGTGAGTTTAAGTCTTAAAATTTGGATTGTAGTAAAAAATATATGAAAACGGTTCCGTAATAGAATTCCATCAATGCCGTTAGCTCCATTGAGTGATTTTGGTCTTAGGAGCGCATCCATAATGTGTTTTGGAGGTCCGTAGTGGATTTAGGCTTGAATTGGCGAAAGTTGGAATTTTGGCGATTTCAGCCGGTAGTGAAAATTTTGATATCGAGCCCGGAATGAAATTTCGGAAGTGGATGTAGGTTTGTAGTGTCATTTGTGACATGTTTGTGAAATTTGAGGTCATTCGAACTAGGTTTGATGTGTTTCGGCGTCGTTTGTAGAATTTGGAAAATTCAAAGTTCTTAAGCTTGAATCCGTGCTTAATTCATGTTTTTGATATTGTTAGATGTGGTTTGAAGGCTCGAATAAGGTTGTATAGGATTGGTTGGTATGTTTTGTTGAGGTCCCGGGGGCCTCGGGTGTGTTTCAGATGCTTAACGGAATGAAATTTGGACTTAGGAAAACCTGAGTTTTTTTGCTGGTTCTGGTGTTTCGCAACTGCGGAAGGGAGGCCGCAGGTGCAGACTCGCACATGCAGACAGGAGCTCGCAGATGTAGAGATGGGCCTGGTCAGCTGGGCTCACAGGTGTGGTTGATAGTCCACAGAAGTAGAAGCGGTGATGCGGCCCAGTGCTCGCAGATGCGGTCCCAGCCCAAGTAAATGGACTTCGCACTTGCGATGGTTTGTCCGCAGGTGCGGTCCTGGGTCTGCAGATGCGAAAATCACGGGACTGAAGAGGGCAAAATCAAGGAAAATTTCTCATTTCACCCAAATTCGATTTTTAGCTCGGGAGAAGGCGATTTTGCGAGGGTTTTGAAGAGGAAATAAGTGGGTAACGATTACTAACCCTATTTCGTTTATATTTCATCAATCTATTGTAGTTTTCTTCATTTAATCAAGGAATTTGAGTGAGAAAGTGGGAATTTGGGGGAAAAGTTCCCCAATCGAATTTCTGAGTTTTGATCCGGTTTTAGGCATCAGAATTAGATAGTTTTTGGATGAGTGGTCTCGTGAGTGAATGGGTGTTCTAAATTGGTAACTTTTACCCGATTCTGAGTCGTGGGCCCGGGGAGATTATTTGGATGTTTTTCCTATTTTAATGCTTTAGCTTCGAACATTAGCTAACTTAATTGCTTGTAGTTATATTTACATTATACAAATGGTTTGATTAGTTTTGGGCCATTCGGAGTCGGATACTCGTGGCAAGAGCGTGATTTCGAGTTGATTTGAGCGGTTCGAGGTAAGTGGTTTGCCTAACCTTGTGTGGGGGGAATTTCCCCTTAGAATATTTGGTATTGTTTGATGTGTGAGCGCCGTTTACGTGAGGTGACGAGTACGTACACATGCTATTGTTGTGAAAATCCCGTTTTCCTTCTAAGTCATAAACTCTTTTCCTTTTTTGAACTGCACTACTATGGCACTTACTGGGTACCATTGTGGTGTACTCATGCCCTTTCCTGCACATGTTTTTGTGTGCACATCTAGGTACGAGCTATCAACCTCGGATTTAGTGCGCGCTTGCTGATATCAGGAGACTTTAAGGTACTTCTGCTCGCGTCCGCAGATCCTTGGGGTCCCCTTCTATTCCCCCGCGTAGAGATTTCTTTGGTTTTCTTCAGACATTTTATGTAGAGCTATGTAGACTTATAGAAGCTTGTGTTTTGCGACATTCCTGGTTTTGGGGAGATTACTATTGTATATGGCGAGTGTCACCACCCTTGTTATTTAAAAATATATTCTTTATCTTTTCTCATTATGTTTTCTTTGAATTTATCGCAATAATAGGCTTACCTAGTCGTAGACTAGGTGCCATCACGACACCTTTTGGAGGGTTAAAGTGGGTCGTGACAAGTTGGTATCAGAGCACTAAGTTCATAGGAGTCGCGAGTCCCAAGGCGGTTTATTAGAGTCTCGCGGATCGGTGCGGAGACGTTTGTACTTATCCTCGGGAGGCTATGTAACTGTTAAGAACAATTATACTTCTTTGATTTCCTTGTCGTGCGAGTTATTGGCATAAAAAATTCTAAAATTCTATTATATTCTTTCTCACAGATGGTGAGGACCTATACTAGGAGGACCAACGATCAGGCACCCGAGCCCTCTGCCAAAGCCGCCAGAGGTCGAGGTCGGGGTAGAGGATGACCACGCAGTGCTGCTTGAGCACCTGCGAGAGCTGCGACAGAGGATTCCCCAGTAGCTCCAGCTGGAGGGACAACACCGTAGATTCCTATTGGTACTCCATCCCTCCAGGAGACTTTAGCTCAGTTTATGAGCATGTTCAGCACTTTAGCTCAGGATGGACTACTTAGAATAGCTCTCGCTACATATCAGGCCGAGGGAGGGGCACAAACTCCCGCAACCCACACTCCTGAGCAGAGGGTCCAGGTTGATCAGGCCCTAGAGTTTATTCCTATGCCCCTAGTAGCTCCGGTTCAGCATGAAACCAGGGTAGATGCTTCTGAGGCAGAGCAACTCAGACTTGAGAGGTACAAGAAGTACCACCCACCTACTTTCATCGGACTAGCTTCAGATGGCGCTCTGGGGTTTCTTGAAGAGTGTCATCGTATTCTACGCACTATGGGCATTGTGGAGACGAGTGGGGTTTCTTTCACCGCTTTCCAGCTGAGGGGAGCGACATATCAGTGGTGGCGTGCCTATGAGTTGAGTAGTCTGGAC
Source organism: Nicotiana undulata (assembly GCA_005239495.1). NCBI lineage: Eukaryota > Viridiplantae > Streptophyta > Magnoliopsida > Solanales > Solanaceae > Nicotiana > Nicotiana undulata. The sequence goes on along the minus strand of ML256053.1, from coordinate 33,930 downwards.
GAGGCAACCTCACTCACTTGGACTCAGTTTACAGAGATGTTTTTGCGTGAGTATGTCCCTCATAGCCTCATAAATGCTTGGCGTGCAGAGTTTGAGCAGCTGCGCCAGGGTGCTATGACTGTGTCGGAGTATGCAGTCTGTTTCAATGAGTTACCTCGACATGCGTCGACTTTGGTTGCTACGGTCAGGGAGAGGGTTCTTCGCTTCATTGAGGACTCCACCCCAGTATTCAGACCAGTATGGATAAAGAGTTGGAGATGGATATTACTTATCAGCAGATAGTGAGTATTTCCAGGAGAGTGGAGGGCATGTTTGCCCGGGACAGAGAGGAGAGAGAGGCCAAGAGGTCTTGAGAGACTAGTCATTATTCAAGAGCTCGTGCACCAGCAACACGCTATGGTAGGGGTTTTGTGAGTCGCCCTGTTCATTCATCTCTTCTAGAAGCCAGCAGTGTTCCAGCTCCTCCTAGACCTCAGAAGCCCTATTATGCACCGCCAGTATCCAGTATGCCTCCTGGTCGAGGTGCTATTACGGACCAGTCCAACAGGCCAGGTCCGAGTCAGTATCAGCCGCCGCGTCCTCCGAGGGGTTGTTTTAAGTGTGGTGACACTCATCACATGGTGAGAGAATTTCCCAGATCTAGGAGGGGTGAACCTCCACAGACTTATCAGCCTCCATGTGCTCCACCGGGTCCTCCGACCATTCTTCCAGCCCCAGCTGCCGCTACACCTTCTCAGGCAACTCGAGGTGGAGGTCGCTCTAGAGGGGGAGGCCAGGCCAGGTACTATGCCCTTCCAGCCCGTTCATTGGCCGTCGCTTCAGATTCAGTCATCATAGGTATCGTCTCTGTCTGTCATAGGGATGCATCAATATTATTTGACCCAGGCTCTACGTATTCATATGTGTCTTCTTATGCTCCACGTTTGGGGATATCTCAGGATTCTTTGAGTTCCCTTGTTTATGCATCTACTCCTGTGGGAGATTCTCTTGTTTTGGATCGCGTATATTGGTCGTTTTTGATCGTTCTTAGTGGTTTTGAGACCAGAGCCGATTTGTTATTAAACAATATGGTAGATTTTGATATTATCTTGGGCATGGACTGGTTGTTGCCCCATTATGCTTGATTGTCACGCTAAGACTGTGACGCTGGCTATGCCAAGCTTACCCCGATTAGAGTGGAGGGGTACCTTTGAGTATACTCCACGCAGGGTCATTTCATTTCTTAAGGATCAGCGAATGGTTGATAAGGGGTGTGATGAGTATTTGGCCTATGTGAGAGATGTCAATATTGATATCCCTATAGTTGAGTCAGTTCCAGTAGTGAGAGACTTCCGTGATGTGTTTCCAGTTGATCTTCCGGGCTTGCCGCCCGATAGAGATATTGATTTCGGCATTGATTTGTTATTGGGAACTCAACCCATATCCATTCCTCCTTACCGTATGGCTCCTCCTGAGTTGAAGGAGAATTTGTAGGAGTTTCTTGATAAGGGATTTATCAGGACTAGTGTATCACCATGGGGGTGCTCCGGTCTTGTTTGTGAAGAAAATGATGGTTTTATGCGTATGTGTACTGATTATCGGCAGTTGAACAAGGTTACATTGAAGAACATGTATCCTTCACCTCACATTGATGATTTATTTGATCAGTTACAGGGTGCCATGGTGTTTTCCAAGATTGACTTGCATTCTAGCTATCATCACTTGAAGATTTGGGAGCCGTATATCTCGAAGACTGCTTTCAGGACCAGATATGGTCATTATGAGTTTCTGGTCATGTCATTTGGGCTGACCAATGCCCCAGCAGCCTCTATGCATTTGATGCACAGTGTGTTCCAACCTTATCTTGATTCTTTTGTCATTGTGTTTATTGACGACATCCTGGTATATTCCTAGTCTCGGGAAGATCATGAGCAGCATCTGAGGACCGTGCTTCAGACTTTGAGGGATAAGAGATTGTATGCAAAATTTTCTATGTGTGAATTCTGGCTTGATTCAGTGGCATTCTTGGGCCACATAGTGTCTTGTGATGGGATCAAGGTAGATCCAAAGAAGGTGGAGGCAGTGCACAGTTGGACTAGACCGTCATCAGCTATGGAGATCCGCAATTTCCTTGGTTTGGCGGGGTACTACCGTTGATTTTCATCTATTGCAGCACCTATGACCAGGCTGACCTAGAAGGGTGCTCCGTTCAGGTGGATCGGGGAGTGTGAGGAGATATTTCAGAAGCTCAAGACAACTTTGACTACAACCCAATATTAGTATTGCCTACAGGTTCAGGGTCTTACACTGTCTATTGTGATGCCTCGAGGATTGGCCTTGGAGTATATAGGACGGTAGGGTGATTGCCTACGCGTCTAGACAGTTGAAGGTGCATGAGAAGAATTATCCTGTCCTTGATCTCGAGTTTCACGCCTTGAAGATCTAGCGTCATTATTTGTATGGTGTTCCTTGTGAGATCTACACTAATCACCGAGTTTGCAGCACTTGTTCAAGAAAAAAGACCTTAATTTGCGGCAGCAGAGGTGGTTGGAGCTATTTAAAGACTATGATATCACTATATTGTACCACCCTAGGAAGGTCAATGTAGTGGCCGACGCCTTGAGTCGCCGGACGGAGAGTTTGGGGAGTTTGGCATACCTTCCAGCAACTGAGAGGCCCTTAGCCTTGGATGTCCAGGCCTTAGACAGTCAGTTCGTGAGATTGGATATTTCAGAGCCTAGACGTGTATTAGCTTGTGTGTTTGCTCAGTCTTCCCTTTATGATCGTATCAGGGAGCGCCGATATGATGATCCCCACTTTCTAGTTCTTCAGGACAGGGTTCAATGAGGTGATGCTAGAGATGTGACTATCGGTGATAATGGCGTGATGAGGATGCAGGGTCGGATCTGTGTGCCCAATGTGGGTGGGCTTCGGGAGTTAATTCTTGAGGAGGCCCATAGCTCGCGGTACTCCATTCATCCGGGTGCCACGAAGATGTACCAGGATTTGAGACATCACTATTAGTGGATGAGGATGAAGAAGGATATATTTGGGTTTATGGCAAAGTGTCTTAGCTGTCAGCAAGTTAAATATGAGCATCAGAGACATGGTGGATTGCTTCAGAGGTTAGAGATACCAGAGTGGAAGTGGGAGCGGATCAACATGGACTTTGTAGTTGGACTTCCACGGACTTTGAGAAAGTTCGATGCTATTTGGGTGATCGTGGATCGACTAACCAAGTCAGCTAATTTTATTCCAATGTTGACTACGTACTCTTCAGAGAGATTGGATGAGATTTATATCAGGGAGATTGTCCGCCTTCACGGTATCCTAGTATCCATCATTTCCGATAGAGGTACACAGTTTACATCACGATTCTGTAGAGTCCTACAATAGGAGTTGGGTACTAGGGTGGAGATGAGCACATCCTTTCACCCTCAGATGGACGGGCAGTCCAAGCGCACGATGCAGATTCTTGAGGATATGCTATGTGCTTGTGTGATGGTGTTCGGAGGGTCTTGGGACTAATACTTTCCACTTGCAGAGTTTGCCTACAACAACAATTACTAGTCCAACATTCAGATGGCATCGTATGAGGCTTTGTATGGTAGGCGGTGCCGGTCCCTAGTGGGTTGGTTAGAGCCGGGCGAGGCCCGATTGTTGGGTGTAGATTTGATCCAGGATGCCCTGGATAAGGTGACTTAGGATATACTTCGCACAACCCAATCCAAGAAGAAGAGTTATGCGGAGGCATTTATAGTTGGAGAGCGGGTCTTGCTTCGGGTATCACCTATGAAGGGCCTCATGAGCTTCGGGAAGAAGGGCAAGCTGAGCCCGAGGTTCATTGGTCCTTTTAAGATATTGCAACGTGTTGGGGAGGTTGCTTATGACCTTGCCTTACCTACCATCCTAGCAGGAGTTCATCCGATATTCCACGTTTGTATGCTCCGAAAGTATCACGATGATCCGACTCATGTGTTGGATTTCAACTCAGTCTAGTTGGACAAGGATGTATCTTATGTTGAGGAGTCATTAGCCATTTTGGACAGGCAGGTCAGAAAGCTAAGGTCAAATAATATTGCTTTAGTAAAGGTCCAGTGGAGGGGTCAGCCGGTCGAGGAGTTGACTTGGGAGACTGAGAAGGATATGCACAACCGTTACCCTCATCTTTTTACAGCTTCAGGTATGTCTTTATACTCGTTCGAGGACGAACGATTGTTTTAAGAGGGGGAGAATGTAACGACCCGGCCGGTCGTTTTGAGAGTTAGATCTTCGATCCCCTAATAATTGCTTTCCCCATATTTGTTTATGCTATTGGGATTTTCCGGAGTGATTGGTTGTGGAATTCTGAGTGTTTTGTTACATTTAGTCCCTAAATGTGAGTTTAAGTCTTAGAATTTGGACTGTAGTCAGAACTATGTGAAAGACGGTTCCGGAATAGAATTCTGTCGACTCTGTTAGCTCAGTTGAGTGATTTTGGGATTAGAAGCGCGTCTGGAATGTGTTTTGGAGGTCCGTAGTGTATTTAGGCTTGAATTGGCGAAAGTTTGAATTTGGCGATTTCGATCGGTAGTGGAAATTTTGATATCGAGCCCCGAATGGAATTCCAGAAGTGGTTGTAGGTTCGTAGTGTCATTTGTGACATGTGTGTGAAATTTGAGGTCATTTGGACTAGGTTTGATGTGTTTCGGCGTCGTTTGTAGAACTTGGAAAATTCAAAGTTCCTTAGGCTTGAATCCGTGCTTAATCCATGTTTTTGATGTTGTTAGATGTGGTTTGAAGGCTCAACTAAGTTTTTATGGTGTTATAGGATTGGTTGGTATGTTTGGTTGAGGTCCCGGGGGCCTCAAGTGTGTTTCAGATTCTTAACGGAATGAAATTTGGACTTAGGAAAATCTGAGTTTTTTTGCTGGTTCTGGTGTTTCGCACCTGAGGAAGGGAGGCCGCAGGTGTGGACTCGCACGTGCGGACGGGAGGTCGCATATGCGGAGATGGTCCTTGTAATATAGGCTCGCATGTGCGGTTGATAGTCCGCAGAAGCGGAAGCACAGATGCGGCCCAATGCTCGCAAATGCGATCCCAGCCCAAGTAAGTGGACTTCGCACCTAAGATGGTTTGTCCGCAGGTGAGGCCATGGGTCCACAAATGCGGAAATCACTGGGCTGAAGAGGACAGAATCGAGGAAAATTTCTCATTTCACCCAAATTCGATTTTTAGCTCGGGAGAAGGTGATTTTTCGAGGGTTTTGAAGAGGAAGTAAGTGGATAAAGATTCCTAACCATATTTTGCTTATATTTCATCAATCTATTGTAGTGTTCTTCATTTAATCAAGGAATTTGAGTGAGAAAGTGGGAATTTGGGGAAAAGGTTCCCCAATCGAATTTCTGAGTTTTGATCGGGTTTTAGGCGTCGGGATTAGATAATTTTTGGACGCGTGGTCTCATGAGTGAATGGGTGTTCTAAATTGGTAACTTTTACCTGATTCTGAGTCGTGGGCCCGGGGAGATTTTTGGGTGTTTTTCCTATTATAATGCTTTAGCTTCGAATTCATTAGCTAAATTTAACTACTTGTAGTTATATTTACATTATACAATTGGTTTGATTAGATTTGGTCCATTCAAAGTCGGATACTCGTGGAAAGAGCATGATTTCGAGTTGATTTGAGCGGTTCGAGGTAAGTGGTTTTCCTAACCTTGTGTGGGAGAATTTCCCCTTAGAATGTTTGGTATTGTTTGATGTGTGAGCGTCGTGTACGTGAGGTGACGAGTACGTACACATGCTATTGTTGTGAAAATCCCGTTTTCCTTCTAAGTCATTAACCTTTTTCCTTTTTTGAACTACACTACTATGTTTAATTGCTTAGTTTAGATTAGGAAAGCACGCCTACGTGTTTTAACTGACTATTTGAAATTCTGTGCAACATGCTTAGGTAGATCCCTATTTCCCTTGATTTTGTTTAGCCTAAACTGTATAATTCGATGTCGTAGATATCATGTCATCTTGAGATGCATATTTACTTTGGGACGACGCTGTAATGCATAGGCATTTCGGAACTACGAGACGGTATCCCGGGAGATTACCTGTTGTGTTTACCTTGTTCTGAGTCGAAGGCTCCCTTAACTTTTAATTTTTGTGAATTTCTTTAACTGTTTAAGTGTTAAATTTATTTTTATCTTTTACTCCTTAATTCATTATATCTACTCCGGTAGGGCCCGAACTTGACCTCGTCACTACTCGACCGAGGTTAGGCTTGGCACTTACTGGGTACCATTGTGGTGTACTCATGCCCTTTCCTGCACCTGTTTTCATGTGCAAATTCAGGTACGAGCTATCAGCCTCGGATTTAGTGTGCGCTTGCTGATATCAGAAGACTTTAAGGTACTTCTGCTCGCGCCCGCAGATCCTCGGAGTCCCCTTCTATTCCCCTGCGTAGAGATTTCTTTGATTTTCTTTAGACATTTTGTATAGAGCTATGTAGACCTATAAAAGCTTGTGTTTTGCGACATTCCGATTTTTGGGAGATTACTATTGTATATGCTGAGTGGCACCACCCTTGTTATTTAAAAATATGTTGTTTATCTTTTATCATTATGTTTTCTTTAAATTTACCGCAATAATAGACTTACCTAGTCGTAAAGACTAGGTGCCGTCAAGACACCTTTCAGAGGATTAAATTGGGTCGTGACAGACTTTAATAGGGATCAACAATTAACTGCCTTGTTGAATAATAATATGGCAACTCTTATGCAAATAGATTGTTTGAAGAACAAACTTCAGGAAAATGCCTGCATTTGCATAACCACAAAATCTTGGCAGTATTTGTTAGAATAAGCAAATCTATATCAAGGATTCATTAGGAAATATAACACTAATCGTATTTCAATATATCCATATTGGAGTAAAACTATATCTCGCTAGAATATTGTTATACTTATGGTTCTAGCAAGATACATTAGTGCACCAATCACACTAGACACCAAAAAAACAAATCACGTACACTATGATTGGTCTAATTTACATAAGGATTTGATGAAACTTTATTTAATAAGTTTCTTGGGAACCTTACTATGCTTCAGAACAATGTAAATCCGTCAAGGATTTTCTTTATATGCATATCAAGTTTTTCATGTATTGCCAAATTAAAACCTGAAAACGATTACATCCACCACAGGAGAACATATCTCCATATAACTAATTCCAGGGCGAAAAATCTTGTGCCACAAGTCGTCTTAATTTCTATCGACTTGATTTTTCATTTCACTTTCAGGTGTTGGGAGTATCCGTCCAACTTCACATTTTTCAGGTGAAGTCAATTTTCATTGCGCATTTTTCATTTGGTCAATCATTTATCTGTTCAAATTCCATGACAGATTTGAGCTCAAGATCCTCGTCAATATTATTAATATTGAGCGCACATTAAATAACAATATCATGGTGATCATTTTACATTTGTTTCATCATCAACTTATCGATATCTTATTATTTTCAGGTAACTGAACCTCTTCCATGAGGTCTTATAGAATATTATGTCGTGGTGCTCTTCTAGAGCACTTGCCTCCTTATTATGACCATCTTGATCATTTGCTCCACTCCTTCTTCAAGAAGTTTTATCTTTGGAACCGATTAGTCTATTATGCTTCATGCATTTCATAGACTATGTGCATCATAGACTTTATTCTGTTTGTAGCATTAGCAGCTAAAATGTAACATTAAGCTTTGGGTCAGCAAATGCGCCTGGCAATATTTTACAAATGAATTATTACTTGAACTTCAAGTCCACATTTTTCTTGTACGAGGATCTAAGTGCGCTCATAATAATTCATTCCATGCATTACTTTTTCAGTTGCCATTTTCTCCCCCTAATGTTGGGATCACCAACACATTTCCCAACCTTCTTTGGGAACCCATTTTCGTGCATTGTGGTGGGATACCTAAATCATATAGAACATTCATATTTCTAGATAGAAATTATTTGGTTACTGACCCTGAACCAATCGCGATAGGGATAATTTATCATAAGTTGACTAGATGCATACAAGTGCTGCTGTATATTAAATAATACATCTCATACCAAATTTCTATTTGGGAGTTTTGTTCTCATAAACAATGGTTTAACTTAATTTGAAGCATACAATTTCATCTAAACCAACTCGGATGTAAACTAGCATTATCAAGATAAATTATCATAATTTAAATTCTGGAACAGTGCTCTAATAATTTGAGCAAGCAACCTTGCAAAATCCAAAATTGCAAGTTGATAAGAAATGCACATGTGACCATAGATCATATACTAAAACCATATAATATTTAATTGGTCCACACGGCAAGTGACTAGGCCCGTAAATATATCACCTTTTATTTATTCCAAAAATCAAGAGATTCAATACCAACCTTAGGGTAATGACCCGATCGGTTGTTCCGAGAGTTTAGCCCCGTTTCCCCCATTTCTGCTTCTTTATGCGTTGTTCAGCTGTATTTCATTGCATCATGTTGGTTTTTCTGCGTCCGGAGCGGTCATGGAGTGAAATGAGACACTTAGTCTCTTATTTGGAAGCTTTGTGTTGGAAAAGTCAACCAAAAGTTGACTTGTGGGTAAATGATTTTGGAACTTGGTTTTTATGGTTCGTATAGCTTCGTGAGGTGATTTAGGACAAAGAAGTGTGCTCAGAATGTTGTTTTGAGGTCTGAAGTAGAATTAGGTTTGAATTGGCAAAATTTAGTTTTTGGCAATTTCCGGTCGGCGGTGGAAAATTAGCTATTGGGGTCGGAATGGAATTCTGGAAGTTGGAACATGTTCGTAGTGTCATTTTGGATGTGTTTGCAAACTTTCAGGTCATTCGGACGAGGTTTGGTTAGTTTCAGCATCGTTGGTGATTTTCGAGAGTTTGAAGATCCTTAGGCTGAATAGTGGGTTGATTTGGTGTTTCGATGTTATTTTGGGTGTTCCGAGGGTTCTACTAAGTTCGGGGTGATCATTTATGACTTGTGGGTACCATTGGTTGAGGTCCTGAGGGCCTCAGGATAAGTTCGAGTGGTTGGCGGAAAGATTTGGACTTAGTTTGAGCAAATGTAGCTGCTGTTCTGTCATTTCCGCACCTGCGGATTGGGGACGCAAATGCGAGGCCTGTAGAAGCGCTTAAGGAGCCGCAGATGCGGCCATTGGTGAGAAGGGATGGAGCCACAGGTGCGTGCATGGGACCACACCTGCGATATCGCATATGCGAGGTTTTGGACCGCATAAACGGTTTTCGAGGTTTAAGTGAAAATCACACCTGTGATGGACTTTTCGCAGGTGCAGCGCCGCAGGTGCGTCTTTTGGGCTGTAGGTGCGAGTGTTCTGGGAAGAACCTATATAAGGTTGCCTTCGCGAAATTTGGTCATTTTTCCACCATTTGTGTTCGGGTTTGGAGCTTTTTGAGAGGATTTGAAGAGGGAATTGAGGGGTAACTTCTGGAGGTAATGTTTTTGAACTCAATACTTGATTTTATGTTGATTTTCAGTTGTTTAAGCTTGAAATCTATGAAATTAAGGGTGAAAAATTGGGGAAAAAGGGTATGTAATTGGAGACCTTTAATTGGGGATTTGATGGGCCATTTAAGGTTCGATTTTGATGTTCTTGGTATGTATAGACTCGTGGGAGGATGAAGATTCTTGTGATGTGATTTTTATTGAATTCTGAGACTTGAGCCCGGGGGTCGGGTTTGGCCAGTTTCGAGATTTGTGATGTAAATTGATAATTTTAATGTGGGCTTCGTCCCTTTTTCATATATTAATGATATAAAACCGATTTTGGTTAGATTTGTGGTGATTTATGGCCGAGTAGAGCGGCGAGAGCATCTCAGAGTAGAGTTTTGGCTTGATTGAGGTAAGTAACGTTCGAGGACGAACATATGTTTAAGTAGGGGAGAATGTAACGACCCGATTGGTCGTTCCAAGAGTTTAGCCCCATTTCCCCCATTTTTGCTTCTTTATGCGTTGTTTAGCTGTATTTAATTACATCATGTTTGTTGTTCTGTGTCCGGTGCGGTCATGGAGTGAAATGAGACACTTAGTCTCTTATTTGGAAGCTTTGTGTTGGAGAAGTCAACCGAAAGTTGACTTGTGGGTAAATGATCTCAGAACTTGCTTTTTATGGTTTAGATAGCTTCATGAGGTGATTTGGGACTTAGGAGTTTGCTCGGAATGTTGTTTTGAGGTCCGGAGTAGAATTAGGCTTGAATTGGCGAAATTTAATTTTTGGCAATTTCCGGCCGATAGTGGAAAATTAGCTATCGGGGTCGGAATGGAATTTCGGAAGTTGGAACAGGGTCATAGTGTCATTTTGGATGTGTGTGCAAATTTTCAGGTCATTCGAACGAGGTTTGGTTAGTTTCAGCATCGTTGGTGATTTTCGAGAGTTTGAAGATCCTTAGGCTGAATCATGGGTTGATTTGGTGTTTCGATGTTATTTTGGGTGTTTCGAGGGTTCGACTAAGTTCGGGGTGATCATTTATGACTTGTGGGTACCATTGGTTGAGGTCCTGAGAGTAGGGCTGTGCACGGATCGGATTGGATCGGATTTAGCACATTTTGGATTCGGATTTCGGATTTCGGATTCTAGAAAATGCAATCCGAATCCGATCCGAATTATATCGGATCGGATTCGGATTTTAAAGTTTGGATCGGATCGGATTTCGGATCGTAAATGCCTCAATGTTGCAAACTAATATGTATATTTTTTTTGTAAAAGAGGCAATGCATTAAGAAAAATTCATGTTTATACAATTATGAGAGTACTATGGTGCCAATATAGCTAACTCTAGCAATTGTAAAGGTAATAACTTGGAGGAAGATGTAAAGAAAGTACTGACTATCCGAAATTAAAGTGTAGTATTTATACATTGCCTAATAATTTCGGATTTCGGATCGATCGGATTAAAATATACCAATCCGAATCCGATCCGAAATCCGAAAATTTTATAAACACAATCCGAAATCCGGTCCAATCCGAAATCCGAAACTAAATGGATCGGTTCGGATTTCGGATATCCGATCCAAATGAACAGCCCTACCTGAGAGCCTCGGGATGAGTTCGAGTGGTTGACGGAAAGATTTGGACTTAGTTTGAGCAGATGTAGCTGCTGTTCTATCATTTCCGCACCTGCGGATTTGGGACCGCAAGTGCAAGGTCCGTAGAAGCGCTTAAGGAGCCGCAGATGCGGCCATTGGTGAGAAGGGCCGGAGGCGCAGGTGCGTGCATGGACCGCACCTGCGATATCGCAGATGCGAGGTTTTGGACCGCAGAAGCGGTTTTCGAGGTTTAAGTGAAAACCGCACCTGTGATGGACTTTTCGCAGGTGCGTCTTTTGGGCCGCAGGTGAGAGTGTTCTAGGCAGAACCTATATAAGGTTGCCTTCGCGAAATTTGGTCATTTTCCCACCATTTGTGTTCGGGTTTGGAGCTTTTTGAGAGGATTTGAAGAGGGAATTGAGGGGTAACTTCTGGAGGTAATGTTTTTGAACTCAATACTCGATTTTATGTTGATTTTAAGTTGTTTAAGCATGAAATCTGTGAAATTAAGGGTGAAAAATTGGGGAATTAGGGTTTGTAATTGGAGACCTTTAATTGGGGATTTGAGGGGCCATTTAAGGTCTGATTTTGATGTTCTTGGTATGTATAGACTCGTGGGAGGATGAGGAATCTTGTGATGTGATTTTTATTGAATTCTGAGACTTGGGCCCGGGGGTCGCGTTTGGCTAATTTCGGGATTTGTGATGTAAATTGATAATTTTAATGTGGGCTTCGTCCCTTTTTCATATATTAATGATATAAAACAGATTTTGGTTAGATTCGTGGTGATTTATGGCCGAGTAGAGCGGCGAGAGCATCTCAAAGTAGAGTTTTGGCTTGATTGAGGTAATTAACGTTTCCAAACTTGGTTCTGAGGGTTCGAAACCCCGAACTACTTATTATGTGATTAGAATTGGTGACGCACATGCCAAGTGACGGGCGCGCGGACGTGCACCGTGCGACTTGTGGCCTGGTTCATCCCATGACACCGTTTAGTGATTATTCCTTGATGATATATGTGCTTCTATCAATGTGAATAATGCAAACATGTTAGAAATCATGATAAATTATATATTAAGGCTTCACGCCGATACTGTTGATACCTGAGCGGTACTTTACATACAAGCATGCTAGAAATTATGCTAGATATTATGTTAGTGTAACGACCCGACCGGTCGTTTTGAGATCCAGCGTGTCGTTCAGTAGTTGGGAGTAATGAACATCTTCATTTCGGGTATTGTGACTTTTGTGTATGGTCAAAATTGAAATTCAGGAGGTTCGGAGTTAAATTGAAAGGAAAATTCTCATTTCAGAAGCCTTAAGTTGAAGAAATTGAGTAAGACTGGAATTTTGAGTAAACGACCTCGGAATCAGGATCCGAAGGTTCCAGGAGGTTCATATGGTGATTTCGGACTTGGGCGTATGTCCGGATCGGGATTTGGATAACCCGAGAGCGTTTTGGTGTATATTGGGGAAGTCAACATTTTTGAAGAAATTTCCTAAGTTTGGCTTGAAGCGCATTTCAATGATATTGATGCCCGTTTGGGATTTCGAGTCTGGGAATAGCTCCGTATGGTGATTCTGTAGTTGGGAGCGCGATCGGAAGTGAATTCGGATGTCCGGAGGTCATTTTGAAGTCATTTGGCTAAAGATAGAAATTTGAAGGTTTTTGAGAAGTTTGATCGAGAGTTTGACCTTTTGATATCGGGGTCGGATTCCAATTCCGAAAGTTAGAGCAGGTCCGTAATGTCGAAAATTTGGGGTCAATCGGACGTGATTTGATAGGTTTCGGCATCGGATGTAGAAGTTTGAAATTTCAAAGTTCATAAAGTTTGAATTTTAGTGCGATTCGAGATTTCGGCGTTGTTTGATGTGATTTGAGGCCTCGAGTAAGTTCGTATCATGTTTTGGGACATGTTGGTATAATTGGTTAAGGTCCCGAGGACCTCGGGTGGATTTCGGAAGGTTAACGGAACGAATTTCGGACAAAAAAAAGAAGGAAAAAATTGCAGAAAATTTCTGTTGCATTTTTTGACAGCAAATTGTGCGTCGAAGAGCTAACTTTGGAAGGATATATATAATAATCTATAAGGAATATGGAAATTTGTAAAACATGAAAGTTGTAGATCTTGAAGTCTAGTTTTTAGAACGTTAAACCATTTGTCATTTGGAGTTTCTTGAAAAACGTTATGACCGATTGAAGATGGCTGGTGGGGCAGTTTCGCTAGAATTTTCTGATGCGTGGAGCCGAATTTAGAAGCTCATATCTCGGAATATATAAAGAGTTATATGGTGTAAAATCTATCAAATTAAATATCTTTTAATCTAGTTTCTAAATCTTAAAACCGTTTGTTATTTGGATATTTCTACAAGAAGTTGTGGGTGTTTTAACAAAAGGTGTTCAACAAGGGAAAATTTTAATAGGATGTACAACCTGTACAACACAAGTGCAAGGTACAACTCGATGAAGCAGGGGCAGATTCTTTAAACATGAATTTTGGCCATTTCTTTCATTTGGCTTGGATGATTTTGGAGAGCATTTCAAGGGGGATTTCATCAAGTATCAAAGGTAAGTTGTTTCTACTTATTTTCAAGTTAAATACAAGATTTATTACATAGATTTGATATGAGAAATTGAAAAAAATGTGGGAAAATTGCAAGAAAACCTAGAATTGATAAAATTTGATTTTAGCCACGAATTGAGCATGATATTGGAGTAAATTGTGTGATTGAACTAGTAAAGCCTCGGGTAGAGATTATCTTCAAGAAATTTCAGAATCCGGGCACGTGGGCCCAAGGGCATTTTGATCAATTCACTGAGCGGAGTTGGGAAATTATATAATCTGATTTTTAGCAAATATTAGAGTATATTTTCATTGCTTTGTCGTTGTTTGGTTAGTTTGGGGGCATCGTGCATCCATTGAAGTCGTCGTAGAGGCTTGAAAGCCGGTTATGAATCTTTGGAGTGAGGTGAGTCTCCTTTCTAACCTTGTAAGAGGGAACTGTCCCCATAGGTGTTCTACATGCTGTGTGCAGTTCTTTGTGGGGGCTATGTACGTACCAAGTGACAAGAGTCCGTACGTAGCGACTATTATTGTTATGTCCGGGTAGTGAGGCCCCACATCATGCCTTGTGTTCTTCTTGTGATGAACTATATGTTATGAAATCCTGCTATACGCAGTTATGTTTTCTCTGAGTTTTATGGAAATTTAGCTAGTACGAAAGAAATTGTTTTACAGAAAGTAATATAAAAAGTAATTGTGCCATGTCGTGAAATTTTAGGGCCACAGCATGCCTTATACTCTTTCTTGTAAATTCCATATATGTTATGAACTCATGAATTTGCGTGGTATTGCTTTTCTCTGAGATTTTATGGAATTTGATAATTGGAAGGAATTGGTTATGGAAAGTAATTTTTTTTAAAGATTATTGTGTGTGCATGTGGCCGCTTCGCAATTTACATTCCGTGAGCGATGTGTGATTTCCCCCACTCTCTCATGGGAGCGGGCCGTACGCCACGGCGGATTGAAAGTTGCACTTTTGGGACGGGCCGATCGATCCTCGACAGTGCACATAGATGATATAATTGAGAATGCACTTTTGGTACGGGCCGTTCGATTCTCGGCAGTGCATGGACGAAGTTGTACTATGTTATGATATGGTTACATTGAAAGACACACTTTTGGGACGGGCCGATCGATCCTCGGCAGTGCGCAGATATGACTATGGTAAGCATGCACTTTTGGTACGGGCCGTACGATCCTTGGTAGTGCATAGCTATTTTTCCTTATGACTACGGCCGGTTGTCTTATTCCTGTGTGCGCATGATTATTTGGCATTGTGTCATGGATGTTGACTTGTATTGGATATTTGGGGGAAAGAAAGTGGCCTTTGTTATTGTTCCAGTATTTACTTGGATTTCTGTGCTTTATACATAATTGCTACTAACTGTCTTATATGTCTTTTGCTTTTATTTGTTTTATCATTGTTGTATCATACTGTTGGACCTTAGTGAGTGTCAAGTCGACCTCTTGTCACTACTTCTTCGAGATTAGACGGGATACTCACTGGGTACATATATGTATATGTACTCATGCTACACTTTCTGTGCATTTTGTTGCACAGGTACCCTCATAGTGCAGTGATTGATTCGGAGACTTATTCAGGTTGCATTGTTCCTGTGGCATTCCGCAGCTGGCAGAGTCTCCCTTCTATGTCCCTACGCTTTTATCTATATTGCCTATGTCCAATTTAAATTCTCGGACAAGAGTTGTATAATTGTATAAATTCTTAGAAATTGCTCATGTACTTGTGTCACCGGGTTCTGGGATGTCTTGGTATTCTTTTTGTATTAAGTTGGTTTCTTGCCGTATTTAAATTACGAAATTTATTTATTTAATAATGAAAATGCAAGAAGAGGCTTCGATTCTAAAATGTTAAACAGGAAAGTCTTCCAACTAATTAAGGGGTCGACTTGCCTGATAGTGGTGTCCGGCGCCATCACAACCCATAGGTTTTGGGTCGTGACAGTTAGGGCTTCACGCCGACACTGTTAAGACCCGAGTGGTCATTTATTGCTGTCATCTCCTGTGTTTCATTGATATTATATACTCAGTCCTGTCATGGCATATCATAATATGTCTCAGTCTCTGTAATTGTCGATTCTGTGCATTATATCATTGATCCGGGCTAGTTCATGCATTGTGAGCCCATGTGAGAGAGACTGGAGAGTGATTACTGAGTGAGGCCTATAGCCTGATATTGAGTGACAATATGGGATCGGGCTGCACGCCGCAGCGAGATATTGATTATGCCATTGTTGGCTTGTTATAGCGCTTGGGCTAAGAGGAGCCTCTCCAGAGTCTTTACACCCCAGTGAGCGCATTGATATTTGAAGGATGGATCTTGTCCGAAGAGATGATATTGAGGGATGGATCTTCCCTGGACATGGATCTTGTCCGAAGTGATAACATTGAGGGATGGATTTTCCCTGGACATGGATCTTGTCCAAGTGTTGTATTCCGGAGATGGATCTTCTCCGTGGGTGCTGGATTGTCCTTCCTCAGTACTGAGTGACTATGGTCACCTGTGTTTATGTATACACCGGGATGGATCTTCCATGGGCCTGAGAGCCATATACAGTACTGAGTGGACTGCTGTGCGAGAGTTGTGAGAACTATGTGCATATCCACACTGTTGATACATTGGCATGTAGAATATACTAAGCTATACATGGGTTACTGATCATATCTGACATATTCTGTTTCATTATCTGTTAGAACTGCAAACATGCCTAAATTCCTGTATACTGATTCTTGATATATCCACTGAGGTTTATTCCGTCACTGCCTCTCAGCCCATAGTTTGGGTTCGTTACTTCTGAGTTGGTGTACTCACGTTACCCCCTGCACCTTGTGTGCAGATCCAAGTACATCGGGACCCGGTAGTGGTTGCTGATTGGCTGTCAGAGTTTTCTCTCGGAGTCTTCGAGGTAGCAGCTGGCGATCGCAGCCTCGACTTCTCCTTCTTTATCTCCATGTTGAATTTTCTTATTATTTCAGACTATGTTGTCTACTTATGTACTTCGACATTTTACTTTGTAGTAGCTCATGACTCGGTGACACTAGTTCTGGGATTGGTTTTTATGTATGTTTTAATGGTGTTAATCTTTTAAATGATTTTATAAATGAGACTTTTGCTGTAAATGTAGAGAATTTCTGAAAGAAATCTTAAAAATCAAATGAAACGTGTGGCTTGCCTGATTTCACAATAGGTGCCATCACGACTGAATGTTTTGGGTCGTGACAAGTTGGTATCAGAGCTCTAGGTTAAATAGGTCTCACTAGTCATGAGAAGGTTTGGTAGAGTCTTGCGGATCGGTACAGAGACGTGTGTACTTATCTTCGAGAGGTTGCAGAACCTTTAGGAAAAATCTCACATTCTTGAATTCTTGTCGTGCAAATCCATTAATTCGTCCTAAAGTGTAATTCTTTGAATTCCTTCCACGTATTCGAATGCGCACATGACCGTTCGGTATCAGTTGTGTATCGACAGCTTGTGATTTCCAAGGGTGAGGTGCGAGATGTGATTTTAGCATGTTGATAATGGGCCAGTCTAGATGACTTGATCTGTTGCTTGAGTGCTGAAGCTTTGATTGTGTGTGAACATGCATTTGGGACTTATATGTCCATTTGTGTCCTTATTGGTGGGAGTCTGTGACTTGATGACTACGGGGCGAGTGTGGTTCGATGGAGAGATGTGTTCAGATTGTGACAAAAATAATTGGCTGGATATGTAGCAAGGACTATTGAGTGTTTGACTTTTGTCTTGAGTTGGCATATAGTCTCGAGTTATGAGTGTATTGAAGGACCTCTCCTGTAGTTTAGTTGTGGAGGGAGGTGGAATCTTCCTGTTGTGTTATGATTTCCTGGTGACGTCTTTTGGGCTGACCAATGCCCAACAACGTTCATGTATTTGATTTACAGTGTATTCCAGCTGTATTTATACTCCTTCATTACTGTATTCATTGATAGCATCCTGGCGTACTCACGTATCCAGGAGGAGCGTACTCAGCATTTGAGAAGGGTATTATAGAGATTGATGGAGGAAAAGCTTTATGCAAAATTCTCCAAGTGTGAATTTTTGGCTCAGTTCAGTAGCATTCTTAGGGCACGTGGTGTCCAGTGAGGGTATTCAGGTGGTCAGACGAGTGTGGAGAGAGCTTCCAAAAGTTCAAGATTTCTTTGACCACAACTCTAGTGTTAGTCCTGCGATCAACTTCAGGTTCTTATGCCGCGTATTGTGATGCCTCGAGGGTAGGCGTTGATTGTGTTTAGATGCAAAAAGGATAAAGTGATTGCGCAATAGCTACGATTATTGTAAGAGTATAGAGAGATCAGTTTGAGGCTAAGCAGGCGGGGCTATTTCCCCGCGGGGTGTGCTGAGGTTATGTGATCCTTAGGTGGTTTTGTAGCAAGTCCTCTTTTATCAATAATTGATATATGTTGCAATTTGAGATTTGATCGCTTGTGGGAGTTGGCATGACCATTACAATGGTGATTGTGTGATTTGCATACGATTTGAGATATTAGATGGTTTGTGTCATATGATCTTAGGAAGAAATTAGTTGAATCTCATTGTAGTATGGTGGCAGTGATAGTGTATGGGCATTGTGAGCTATTGTTTATCTGGCTTTGATCCAAGTGGGGGAGTATGTTAATGATAAGTTCATTGCACGATTATGTGTTTTATTGGTTGCGGTTCGAGGTATATTGGTGAATCAGTTATGACCTGCAGAGGTGGAGTCTGGGAATGACTCGAGTAATGGAAATTCTTCGATACAGGTTGTAATGTACTCTATGGGTAGATGGGTCTTATTGAATGATTGAGTTGTAATTGTAAAAGGTGTAGTGTGTGCAATGTATGAATTTGCTTATTGCTTCAAGTGTGTGGATTACTCCCTAGTATGTTGATGTGCAAATGGGGCTAGGCCGTCCGGTTTCTTGATCAGTGTAATTGAGATTTGCGTAGAGTGGATAACTCTCGAGAATGGTTCTGATGGATTCAAGGTTATATGTAACAATTGAGGATCTTCAAGGTGTGTATTCGGCTAGAAATGATATTTACGTTGGGGGTTGTCAAGGCTTGTGGCATTTCTACGTTATCATGGATTCTACATATCAGTATCAAGAAAGTGGAGGTAATGTCTTTAGATTCGCAGGAAGTCTCTTTAGGGGAAGTGTTTTGAATATCGTACTTTTGGGGATATTTGAGAGAGTATTCAGCGGCTTACGAGCCTTAGACAGTACGGTCCCATGCTTGGGTCTCGTGTGGTGAGTCTAGGTTGAGAACTACGGTATTATGGAAAGGAGAAGTATCAATTCGAAGGTAAGTCAGAAGGAACTTGGATAAATAAGACAGCTTCGTAGTAGGTCGGATAGGCATGGTAAGGGATATGATTAGTTCTTTGGGTGTTTATGAGGCAATGAGTTTTTACTGGTGTTTCGTAGCAATGCTCTTGGGTTTTGGTGACCTTTGTAGCTTGGTTGAGTTAGGAGGATTCAGTCCTGACGGTTTGGTGTTGTACAAATGGGATTCAGATAGTTCCTGATTGTTTCTACTACGTTTAGGGATGTATATTTTCTACTGACATGAGGAACATGTGACATATAATGATTTCGCTTCTAGATGGGATCTAATGGAAATTTCTTGGCTAGTTGGGTACGTAGTTGCTTGTGGCTCGGAAGGGATTATGAAGTTCTCATATTTATCATAAGGTGGCATGTTGTATGCGGTATGACGAGTAGGGTTGAGATTTGCATGTGTGAGGTCACGGTTCAACTTTGGAAGGAAGGTCATAAATTCTTAGGCAGCATGGGCAGTTTCAGATGACTAGGTAAATGATATCACTAATTGGTGTGGCTTGATGATGGTATACACTTCGGAAAGGGCAATGCATTTGAGTTAAGGGTGCTCCATTGGTATTGTGGCACTCCCTTGTTGGATCGACCGCTGATATTCCAGTTTGCTTGATGGCACAGAAGAATTATAGGGGTATCTCTCGTGTGATGATTGAGTATTAGAGGTGTGTTATATGTTTGAGCGTTAGAGTTGAGATCAGATATGGAGATTCGTGCGCTTCATGGACTTCGAGACTGGGAGTTCTCATAGGCAGGTTATCTTGTGGCTGCGGACCGTGAAGATGTAAGCAGGGCTAGTCAGATGTTATTATGTGCCATGATTTAGTCATTGTGAACTTTTGGAGAGTTATCTATCTGTTGCGGGTAACCAGAGTTGATTTAGGGTTCATTGGTAGGCCTAGTATGGATGTGTATACTGCACCTGGCCGGAATTGTTGACTCCGAATTGCTATCGTTGAGGGATGTACCATTCGATTGTTATTGAGTTTATTCGTGTTCTGGAGTGATCTATGAGTTACCCTTCGGTGTTGCGAGGAGTTATGATTGTTGGTTATGTGCACATATGGTGCAAATCTATTTGGGATCTATAGAGGGATTTGAGTAAGGTAAGTAATGGGGTATTGTAGGATTGAGACGTATTGGTTATGTTCTTTCGGGTTCGTGGAGCATGGTATCGTCCGATTTTTCTGTGGTTATTGCAATACTCTTTGAGCATTGTGACTTGAGGTACTTCATGAGGAGCAGTGTTTGGATGTTGAGATATGACCTTTGTGTTAGATTCATGTGTTATGGTTCTACGGTGTGATGGTTTTTTCTAGCATCTCGTGGCGGTAGTATTTGTGGAACTTTCGGAATAGTTCTCTTGTTGGAATCATTTTCTATGTTTGAGTACACTTGACTTGTTGTTCATTGGTGCACAGATTGCACGGGTTGTGACTTAGATCGTATTGATGTGACATGTCTCTAGAGTGGTCATAATGGATGAAATGAGGTCATCGGACCTAGAATGTGTGCCATCGGATCTGATTACGGTATGTTTAGGAGGATATTGATGTTGATCGGCTTGCCTCTGACAAAGGTGAAAACATCCCCCTGGAAATTAGTTCTCACGGCATTGGCATAAAATTCGTGAACTATTGTGTAGTTCTCCTTGATTGGCTCAGGAGCAAAGCATATCCATCCACTATCGGTAAGTCGCTGGAGAAACTCCGGCATCTTAGCCTTGAGTTTGTCTAGATGGATTCCCCTTTCTTTGACAATACTCTTTGACATGAGCCTGTCATAATTCCTTTCACACTCAGCCGCCGTGAACCTTGTCGCATCAAAATACTCTGCTTCCAAAGCTGGAGGAAAATTTTCTTGCATATTCTGCACATTCTCAACATTTTCCGAGGCCATTTTGTGCACAAAGTACCTACAAATTGAGACCAAATGTTAAATGCATTAACAGGTACCTTATACACAGTATTATAATGTATTTAGGCCAAAGAAATGAGTCGCGAAGCAACCGCACAAAAATCTGCAAAGCTACTGGTTTTCTGCCAGTTTTGCACAGTAGTGCGATCGCAACATTTTAATTGCAATCGCACAAGGGAAAAAAATTGGCTCTTAAGGCAGCACTATGCGATCGCAGGTAGTGCAATGCGACCGCATAGTGGAAATTTTTACCTTGCTATTTTTGAAACTGTGCGAACGTGTACAATGCAATGCGATCACACAGGGTATGTTTTCGCCCAGTTATTTTCTTTCTCTTGGGCATTTCTTCAAACACACAAAGGGCACAGATTTTTGCACACACGTTTTTAGACATTTAAGCACAGGTTTAGCCCGGATTTTCTTCAAAAATCACAAAGAATTCACTCAACCAACCTCACCCAGCAAACATGCACACACTCAACACAAAATTCAAAACAAAAAACTAAACTAAAAGTCATAAACAATGTAAGTGAAAAAGAAAGAAAATGGGTGTTGAGTGATACTACCATTACCCAAAATTGAATTTTTAAGGGAAGATTAGAGTGTGGAAATGCATACATGAGAGTTTGAACTTGATTAGTTGTGAGGAATTGAAGAGAGAAGAACCTTTTGGTGATTTGAGAACCAAGGTGGGAAAATCTGTTTTTGGGTAGAAGAATGGGTAGTTGGGGGCGTTTCTGGGGTTAAAACAAATTACACTTAAAAACGACCAAAAGTTTTGAAAAACGATGGGTTGCCTCCCACCAAGGGCCGCATTTAACGTCGTGGCACGACACAAGTCAACTTTACCACTTTTCTCGCGACTTTGATGATATGAACTTGGCACCTAGCTTGGAATCAAGCTTGTGACCATGGGCGGTGGGGGGTGGTAAGTATATGATCAAGCCAATCCTCAAATTTTTCATTTTGCACTTCTTGGCTTTCATGTGAGGTATGTCATTTTGCTTTCTTGTTTCCTCAACTTGTAAGATGTATGGTATGAATTTTTCCTCCTCGCAATCCTCCATTGATCCGTGTAGTTCAACTTCCGTATCATCACACAATTCCAATGTTGAAAAATGTTTGGAATGTGCCTTCAAACCTCCAACTTGCAAGTTTTCCCGGATTTTGACATCCTCATTTTTCGGAATAGATTCAATTTCAACCAAATCTTCAAGCACCCCGGTTGACTCTATTTCCATATTTTTTTTGGCATCACTAACACTCATGGAGTCGGTTGGCGGATGTTCAAGGCTTGATTCCTCAAAATAAAACTCACTCTCACCCTCGGAATTGAACTCTTCTTGGCTTCCATCCACACTTTCAACTTGAGAGGCATGGTGAGCCTCCATTAATGCTTGCTTATGATCCTCCAAAGTGCGGATGTGCTCATCATTTTGAGTCACTTCATGCTTCAATTCCTCGAGTGCAAAGTTGTGTTTTTCCTCATTATCAAGAATGGCCTCCAACATGAGCATCATCCTCTCATTTTGAGCATTTGAGAGTTCTTCTTGGTTTTGTTCAAGTACCAAGGACGAATTTTCAACTTCAACTTCCAAGGAAGGTTCTTGGCTATCACTCACCTCCAAGGCTTTTTGAATCCTTTAAGCTTCAATCATTGCATCCATTTGTGAGTGCAACCTTTCAAGTGCCAAATCATTTTGGAGACTAGTCTCTAAAAGTTCTTCCAAGGCAATTTGCTCATGGTTTCCTTCTTCAAGTAAGCATTCCAACATGAGCTTGAACTCTCCATTTCTACCATGCTCAATTTCCTCCACTTCTTCACCCCTAAAATTTCCATCACAAAAAGTAGAACCATCATAGCGGGGGCTCGGGGAGAGGACAGAAAAATATACACAATCATACCAATGACCATTTTGGCAACCACACCTATCACAAATACTCCACTCATAGGTTTGAGATTGTGCGCACAATCCATCCCCGGGAGAATCTAAATAATTTTGCCACGAGTGTGATCCTCCACAATAAGGACAAGGGTCATCAAATTATGAACAACTACCATCCGACCAATTTTTATTATAAGATGCCATATTTTTTTTATTATAAAAAATTAAGAAAATAAGCAACAAAAATAATTACACAAATATTCACAAGTTTGGATCAAAGCACTTATGCTTATTTCTCAAACAACCTAAATTACGCCAATTGTTCCCGGCAACGGCGCCAAAATTTGATACGCTCAAATTACACCTTAAGATAGTGTAAGCGATCGATGTCAAATATAGTAACACAACAAGGTTGGGGTCAAATCCCACAGAGAACAATATGGAGGCGATTAGGAATGCAAGAGAATTATCACTTATCGCGCAATGCCGAACAAATAGATTTTGGTTTTGAAAATTCTTTATAACTAAATGCGAAAATATAAACTAACCTAGAAAGCAAGTAAAATGATCAATGGCAACAAGTATGGGTGCTTCGGGAATTACACTCAAGTAACGATCCAATGTATTTCACGATTTTACAAATATGAGCGAGTTTATATTAATTAGCCACGGATAATAATTCTTAATTAGCTTTTTCCAAAGACTAACAAGACTTCCCTAATTGAATTATTCCTAACCCAATTAAGAGATTAAGCACACCCGGATATGACTACAAGTAGTTCAATCCTATCCCTAGGTAGAATCTATAAAATGAGGGTTAATGCCTCAAGTTCTTGTTAATTAATCTTTCCCAACCCCAAGTTATCTTTTCAAAAATTAATTCGGAGTTAATGGGCGAGTCCTAGGGTTAGCTAATGCCTTTGAAAATATTAAAGAACAAGAATAATTAAAGAAACAATAACTCACTTCATAAATATAATAAAATCATTCAATACATAAGCACAACAAGGTATTTAATCCACACTTTAAATATGTAAATTTCCATAAACAAGATTCAAGTGTTGAAAATAAATACTACACACTTAAAATTTCAATACAAAGCAAGAAAATGAAGAAACAAACATAAATGGGTAAGAAAACCTTAACCACAAGAGTGAAATCTTCAAAACCCAAGTGTGTGTGCAAACCTTAGCTTCAAGACTTGTTCGTATCTACTCAAAAATGTATTTTACAATGCCAAAGATATGCCAAAAGATGCAGAAAATATCTGCCAAGTCCTGTATAAGAAGAGTTTGGGGATAAAAAATGTGAAATATCAAAAATACCCAACACTTGCCCAGAAAATGCACTGTGCGTTCGCACAGGTGCACTCTCGATCGCATAGAATCTCTTCTTCTCAACCAGTGCGATTGCACTGTTTGTCCTGCGTTTGCACAGGCTATTTGACCCGTCCGTTGACTGCTATTTATTTCTGTGTGTTTGCATTGCCAATCATGCGGTCGCACTGTATTACTTCATACGCCTCTGCGATCGCACTTAATGCTTCGCGATCGCACACTGTAAAAACTGGGCAGACTTCATTTCTCAAATTTTGCTCCTTTTTAACTTGTTTTCACATTATTTTTCGAAAATCAATTCTAAATCACTTGATACCTGAAAAATGCCAATAAACCTCAATAGAAGCCTTAATTTCTCAACAAAATTATACAAAATATTAAGTATTAAGAGGAGATAAGTTGGTAAATACCAACTTATCAAACCCCCAAACTTAAACTATTGCTTGTCTTCAAGCAATTCAAAAACTAAGAACATCCACAAGAATATGATCATTTAAGCTCAATGGCATACCAAATACCATTTCAAGTCAAAAAGGGTCAATTCAAGCACAATCTAGTGACTTTGGTTGGTACCAACAATTAATCCAAGGCATATGAATCACTGACTTTTTGCACTTTTTTTTTTTTTTTTT
>ML256052.1:37644-49466 GCA_005239495.1 Nicotiana undulata | reverse complement strand
GAATATGAAGTCTCGATAAGGAAAATATTGTAACTTACGAGACTAGGAAAATATACACAAATTACGAAATATGAATTTCTCTTTATATCTCGTTATCAAACACATGTAATTACGTGATCATGCCAAAATGAAGAAAGGGCTTAGCCTTAACATACCTGAACTGATTCTCTTGACAATTCCTCTAACACACGTTAATTGTAACAAATCATCGAACAAGCTGTATGAAAAGCTCAATACAATCACGTTGCCCAAAGAAGACCTTGGTTGAAACCTTTCCATCCCCAAAATGATGTTTCTTCTGTGATTTGGATAAGGTACTCTTTGATAACGTTTCTTGGATAACCTTTCCATCCAAGAAACTCTTGGCTAGAAGTGATTTCTACAATGATTCTTATGTGCTTGGTGAAACTCTTTTGTGATTTGGGACAATAACATTTCTAAGAGACTAGAATAAGAAAGTGTATCTTGGACTAGGAATGGTCAGTAACGTTTCTAAGAGACAAGAACTATAAAATGTATCTTGGACTTGGAATGGTATAGTAAATGTTTAGGTGGCCCCACTTTGAAGACTTTGCCACCAAAATTCATACAATTTGGCCACCTTGCATTATGATTTAATAATCACCAATGTGCATTGATGTGTTGCCACATATTTAGATGAAATCTTTATCCAAATATTTGGATAATTATCTACTAATCACTTGATTAACTAGTTAATTCCCCCATTATCCAATAATTTACATAATCAAGTCAAATTACTTAAAATACTACTCACTTTTAATATACTTTATACATCATACTATCGTGGTCCCATGGTACCTTGTATGGTACTAGTCCATAAATATCGGGTATTATCGCTCGACCCGTATTTTATTACAAATTGACCACTTTCAACGAAATCCGTTTTGTTTAATCTGTGTACCCTCTTATTCTTCATAACACTTATTTATAATTTGCTATAAATAGCATAAGTACGTTAACATCAAGATGATCTCATTTCCGAGTCTACATCGGTTAACTGAAAATTTTAACGTACAATAGTTCAGGGTGCAACATTGTCGTAACTTAATACTGCGAAACGTAACATCACCGTAATACTGCGAGGCGTAACATTTATCCTCTTAAACCTAGGAGTTCAGCCTAGTATTCACCTTGTAGGATTAGTAGTCGTAAATACCCTCCAGGGCTTATAGGATGGGACATGTAATAGCACGCAATAAGCATTCGTGACCGACGCACGCGCTTTAAATAACCTTTACGGGGTGGGAAGGGTAGAATACAAATATGATAAGCGGTGCGCTAATACCACGTGTAGCCGCCTCTTCGAGGTGTGACATACCGGGTATTGCATTGATGTGATCCGTATTACTTTAAACCTAGGACAATTCTTTTCAAATGTTTATTCTAATGCTTTCTCCAAAACTTTTAAAGATTTTCATGCTTGTTTGAAATCCCCTCTTATATGAACCTTAATTGATATTTGTTCACCGTCCAAATTCACAAAACTTCCTGGCTGGGATCCCTTAGGATAATTTCAAGCCCTTATCCAATCTCTGGTAATGCAAATCAGTTCATGAGTTATCAACTCTAGGTGCCCTAACGCACCATAAAAATCGTTAGGTGGCGACTCTTCCTTAAACCCTTTCTTTTAAGGAGTTGTCCTGAATCTCACAGAACCCGATCTCTCCGTACCTAACCCGTGCGATAGAAAAAGGGGGCGCGACACCCCGGACATCACAAAATTATTATGTATACACTCCAAAGTCTCAAATCACCAAACGAAGCTATTCGAACCATAAAATCCGCATTCCGAGGTCGTTACTTTTCCCATTTTAAGGCTATTTTAAAGACTAAATGGCTAAATTATCACCACAACCATTCCGATTCTGAGCCTACCAACTCTAACACATCAAGAACAGTATAACCAACCTATGACAAGTCAATTACACTAATTTTTAATGCAAGTTCTACGTAACGACCGACCGGGTCGTTACAACCATGGAGTTTCTTTTGCTCATGTTCCCGTCTATTTGTTTCAGACAGTGGGATTGTATATTCTACCTTTTGTATATCCAGTTAGTATGCACGTGATACTCGTGACACTAGTTCCTGGCACACACGTAGTATTTGTGTAGATTATGTCCGTACATATATGCATATTTTGGACTCGCACTTTATTATGACTGTTTTGTTTAAAACTAGTTAGTTACCCCTAATCGATTAATAATCTAAGCTTTGTAACTTAGTATATATATTGATATGTTTAAGGAAAATGAGATGGAACCGTAGTAGTTTAAATGTTGGCTTGTCTGACCCTGCTGTTGGGCGCCATCACGACCTGAGTTGGGATTTTGGGTCGTGACAACGTGGTATCAGAGCTCTAGGTTCACGTAAGTCTCACGAGTCACGGGCAGGCCTAGTAGAGTCTTGCGGATCGGTACGAAGACATCTGTACTTATCTTCAGGAGGCTATAGGGTGTTAGGAAACCTCTATTTATTCATATTCTATCGTGCAATCGATAATGTACTCAAACACATTCTTCTATTCTCTCACATATAGTGAGAACGCGCGCATCCGATGTTCCTGATCAGGGAGATGCCGCTACCCTCGCCGCCCGAGGTTGTGGTAGAGGCAGGGGGAGGGCACCGGCCCGAGGTAGGGGACGAGGGTGTCCCAGAGCTATTCCAGTTGCACCACCAGAGGACCCTATCATAGAGGAGCAGGACGAGGTGTCTCCAGTAGCTCCTGCTCCAGTGGACTTCATGACGGTGCCAGGCTTCCAGGAGGTCATGGGCCATATGATGAGATTCATGGACACCATGTCCCAGGCTGGTTTATTTCCAGCAGATCTTTCCACTCCACAAGCGGGAGGGGGAGTCCAGACCCCTACCGCCCAGGCTACAGGACATACAACAGCAGTATATCATACCCTTGGTACACCGCCCATGGGTGGGTTCCAACCTGTAGCAGCAACACCTGAGCCTAGACCAGTTGCGGATGGCGATCAACAGAAGATGTTGGGTAGATGGACTCGATTGCGCCCTCCAGTCTTCGGGGGTGAGCGAGGCAAGGATGCCCATGACTTCATTGATAGGTGCAGGGACAGACTGCACAACGTGAGGATCCTAGCATCCCATGGAGTGGATTTCACCACATTTCAGTTAGAGGGAAGAGCTCGCAGGTGGTGGCAGTCTTATATTCTCACCAGGCCAGCAGATTCTCCTCCTGTCACTTGGGAGCAGTTCACGCAGATGTTCTTGGACAAATATATCCCACCCTCTGAGAGGGAAGATCTGCGGCGTCAGTTTGAGCGGCTAGAGCAGGGGCAGATGTCAGTGACAGATTATGAGGCCAGATTTTTAGAGCTGTCACGCCATGCACTTATGATACTACCTACCGATGCTGAGAGAGTGAGGAGATTCGTGGCTGGGTTGCATCCAGGTATTAGAGCCACCATGGCCCGAGAGGTGGATATGGGTACTCCTTATCAGCTCGTGGTAGAGATTGCCCGCATGATCGAGGGTTATCGGTCAAGGAGCAAGGAGCAGGGTCAGTAGGACAAGAGGGATAGGTTCTCCGGAGATTACAGAGAGGCCCCAGTTAGGAGTGGAGGTCAGTTAGGAGGTGGTCAGCCCAAAAGTCCTTCATATTCAGCAGCTCCACCACCTCCTCGAGATGTTCCAATGAGGCCTCAGTTCAGTGCTATGACAGAGGGTTCACCTCGCTCTCTGGCCATTCTGGATTATTCTTCTTTTGGACATCAGGATATGCCACCTGTGAGATGTTACGAGTGCAGGGATTTAGGCCATGTGAGGAGGGCTTGTACCAGGTTTCGGGGCAAGACAGTGCAGCAGGGTTATCGGCCTATGAGTTCAGCACCAGTAGTCCGTCCACCTAGAGGTGGAGGACAGGGCAGTAGGGGTCGTCCTAGAGGGGGAGGCCAGTCATGGGGAGGTCAGTCAGCTCTTGTTCACTTTGGGGGAGCTCAGTCTTCAGGTATGATTTTAGACCTGTTGGAGGACGAACGTTTGTTTAAGAGGGCACGACTCCCACAGATTGACTGTTCATCTTCTCCATGGACAACTATTTCTTGGTTCTCATGTTCGAACTTGACCATTTGATGGAGAGTAGAGGGCACGACTCCCACAACATGGATCCAAGGTCTTCCCAGTAGAAAATTGTAGGAAGTGTCCATGTCCAGAACTTGGAATGTTACTTCAAAATCCACGGGGCCTATGGTTTATTAGGTCAATTTCTCCTATTGTATCCCTCTTGACACCGTCGAAAGAACAGACACAAACATTGTTCGGCCTAATCTTTTCAGTCCCAATTTCCATCCTTTGCAATGTTGACAGAAGGAAAATATCTAACCCGGATGCGCCGTCCAGCATGACCCTTTTCACATAATATCCCTCACACTTGACCGTCAAGTGCAATGACTTGTTATGGGAAGCTCCTTCGGGAGGTAAGTCATTTCGGCTGAAGGAGATTCAGTTAACTTCGAAGAACCGCTCTGCCATTCTTTCCAACTGTTCAACAGTGGTCTCGATTGGTACATACACTTTATTCAGCGTCTTTAGAAGTACCTTTTGGTGCTCGTTTGAGCTCAGCAGTAGAGACAAGAGTGAAACCTGGGAGGGAGCCAAAGTTCCTCAATTACAGCATACTCTGAGGTTTTCATTTTTCGGAAGAATTCCTCGGCTTCTTCAGCAGTAACAGGATTTTTGAGGGGGAAACGCTTCTGCTTGGTTTTGTTCAATTCTTCTAGGTTATGATACTTCCCAGATGGGTTTGTTTCATTCACTTCCCCTCTAACTTCCTTCCCTTTATAGGTGACTAGCGTCTGGTTATAGTTCCAAGGGATGGAAATAATGTCTCTTAGGGGAATTTGTGGCGTGCAACTAATTATCAAAGGCTCATCCAGCCTCGGTGGGACATTGGCCTCTTTTCCACATACGCCCCTTTTGGTACATACATTTTTGGAAAATTTGATGTGGTTTTCCTTAGCTCCAACCTCTTTGGAGGGCTCAACATGAGCTGCCTATTTCTGGGAGCTCTTGGGACGTAAAGGATGGCCTATTTGGTTGGCGCTGCCTTTGTCTCTGCTTCCTCAGACTTTTCTTCATTTTGGAGAGTGGGCTTTGTTTTCTTTTCATCCCTGACCTGTTTTGCCATTGTCTTAGGTTTCTTTTCTATACCAGCAATGACAATAATGGCTTTCAATGCAGGGTCGAACTCTTTATCTTCACAAATCATCCCGATGACTGGCCCATTGTTGTGGGCTGGTAACGGGTTGTTGGTTACATTGGGGACTTCCTCGTCCCTTAGCACTACCTTCTTCTGTTCAATCAGGTTTTAGACCACTCTTTTAAGGGTCCAACAGTCCTCGGTGTCATGCCCTTCTGCCCCGAAATAATAAGCTCACCTGGTACCCGACCTGTAGAATAGAGATTCTGGGTTCTGTCTGTTTGGAGGTACATGCTGCAAAAGGCCCATTTGGACCAATTTGGGGAAGAGGCTGGAATATGACTCACCAATAGGTATGAAGTTAGTTTTTCTGGGTGGTTCACGGGGACAGTTGTTATATTGGTAGTTATTCTGGGGAGGACGTGGATTGTAAGGAGCTTGGTGAGGAGGGTTATTTCTTGGAAGTGGAGCTCTGTTCTCAGTGTATTGTTGTTGTGGTCGGGTGTACGACTGAGCATTCATCATTGCATAAGGATGATGGGCCATAGCATAGGTTGCGTCTTGGTGAGGGTAATAATGATGCGGGGCCCTAGAAGGTGGGCCTGAATAATCATGGGGCCGTCGAGAACTTCTTAGGCTCGAAGCCATCATGGCTCCCTCTTTTTTATTTTTCCGGCTTGCTAAGCCTCCCGAGTTGCTCTGAATGGCTTGGGAGGTGGCTCTTAGAGTTGATTGACTCAAGATGCGACCTGTTTTCAAGCCGTTTTCTACCATTTCACCAATCTTGATGGCCTTCGCGAACGGTTTGCCCATGACAGACATCATATTTTGAAAATAATCGGCC
The DNA here is from genome assembly GCA_005239495.1 of Nicotiana undulata. Taxonomy (NCBI): domain Eukaryota; kingdom Viridiplantae; phylum Streptophyta; class Magnoliopsida; order Solanales; family Solanaceae; genus Nicotiana; species Nicotiana undulata. The sequence goes on along the minus strand of ML256052.1, from coordinate 43,434 downwards.
TCTTGGGCCTGCAAGAAAACACTGACCATATCAGCCTCATCCATCGGGGGTTTTACCCTGGACGCCTGTTCACGCCATTTGATGGCGTATTCTCGGAAGCTTTCAGAGATTTTCTTTTTGAGGTTGGATAGAGAATTTCTATTCGGAGCTATGTCCATGTTGTATTGGAACTGTCTCACAAAATCCTGGGCTAGATCATCCCATATGTGCCAACGGGAAATGTCTTGGTCTATGTACCATTCAAAAGCAATCCCATCGAGGCTTTCTCCAAAGTAGGCCATTAATAACTCTTCTTTTCCCCCGGCTCCTCTCAGCTGATTGCAATATCGTTTCAAGTGGGCAATCGGGTCTCCATGCCCGTCATATTTTTCAAATTTTGATGTCTTGAAACCCGCAGGTAGATGCACATGGGGGAACATGCACAGATCAGCGTAAGATACGCTCTTTTCTCCCCTCAAGCCCTGTATATTTTTCACGCTTTGCTCGAGGCTTCTCATTTTCTGTGTCATCTCCTCTTTTTCGGGATTCCTCAAGACTTTCTCCTGCTCCATAGGAGATTCAGATTGCGGATGTTGAGGATAGGAGTTCGGGGTGACCCGAGCAGTGTCCAATTGGAACTGGGGATCTTGAAAAGTGAAGGTTGATGGCTCAAAGTTTTGCCGAGGCAATGCTGGATGTGCCATACCGGCAGCTGGTGGTGCAGTGAACACATCGGATGGCATTCTCGAAGATTGTGCCTGGGGGAGAACCTCATAAGGCATTCCGGTAAAGTTTGATGTCATGGTGGGGAACCTGAATGGCATGAATGGATTGGGTACTAAAATCGAAACATTAGTAGTTCCTCCTGTCCTCGGGATCAACTCGAGGAAGCAAGAGATAGTACTAGGTGGCTCCCTGCCATTGGACAAAGCATCCCACATTTCCAGCATGCGGCATCTTAGCCTTCTGTTCTCTTCAGCAGTTGCTGATTCCGATTGTGGGATAACCAATGCAGGGCTATCCTCGAGTTCGATGATAGTTAGATGACTCTCTGAGGCCATTGCAATGCTCCCTTTTGATCTTGTGAAATAATGGTGTGGCGCCAGAATACCATCACAAAACCAACCACCTTAAAAATAGGACCCTAATCTAAGAGTAGATATCAAATGGGTTAGTTTGAGATATTTAACACATAGGGAATCGCACGTTGGGGGATGCAATGCACCTAAGCAGCCAAACGTTTTCTAAGATGTTTTGCAATGGCTGTGTTTCATCCCGGCTTTAACGTTTCACTCTTTTGCTTTCTTAATTACTTTCTTTTAGGGTTATGATCGAATCCTGTGTGGATTGCCTACGTATCATGACGTCGCATGAATCAGATCATATCANCCGAAGGCGAGGGTTTCCAGCAGGCCCCCTTCTCTGGCTTTTCCTTTAAGTGACAAGGGGGGTGAGGTAAGGAGTAGTATAAGAGTGGTTCGGTCATCGATAAGCCTCTCCTTATTCATTCTATAGGGCGGGGCTGCGGACCAACAATCCAGCAAAAGGGCTGAAAAGCTCCTTTATTAAACCTTCCCCTTTTAATAATAAGAAGGTAAGCATCAAAGCCCAGAAAACCCAACCTATACAAAGAGCTCTTTTCAGCCCCTACTCCTAACAAGTGAAAGTTGCTGGCACCCACCATATCTTGCTTCGGGGCCGATCTCTTGTATCGGAGCAAACAAATTCAATGATTTTCTATATTCTATTTATTTCTTTTTATTGTTGAGTTTTTTCCACCACAAACAGATTTGCCGCATGGATTGGATAGAGTCCCCTGATCTCGACATTCAAGCACGAATCCCTTGAGCGCTTCGGCGGCGGATAGCAGCATGGGCAAAGCACTCTGCTGCGGCGAGCAGCCGGTTCTTATTGCATTCACCAAGATAGTCTTGCTCGCTCCTGAACTCTGCGGCGAGTTCAGCCACCACCTCCGGGTCTGAGCTCTGCTCGAGCGTAGTCAGCCAGCTTCCTGGAGCATTTTTTCCATCGTTGGATGAAGAATCGCGAACATAATAATTTCTGGTTGACCATGTTCCCAGAAAAAAGATACTTTCGAGAAAGGACGAGCACGACTGAAGTGGTTATACATACAAATCTATTTACGGATCTATATGCTTCGATTGGAACTGGAAGTTCCAGAACATGTGGCTATCAGAGAAAAAAGAACGAACGGATCTTGTAGGATTCCCAAGAAATTCTTCGATTTCTTCCGGAAACGTAGTTCAATGAATAAACATAAAGTAAAAAAGTGCATTTTTTATTTCATTAATAAAGATAACTCTTTTTTTTGGCTTTTCATTACAAGGAATTTAAAGTACTGACAACCATATAAAAAGAAACAGTAAAGAATCAAAACAAACGACAAAACAACTTAAAACTCTAGAAAGCAGTAAAGTACAGACTCGAAAACTGAATAATCAAAAGTAAAGGAGGGCTTCTGCTGGTCTTCTCGGAGCATGTAGGGCATTGGCTGGTCTTTGTGCGGGCCTGTGCGCAATGTCTCCCTGAAGTCGGTCCAAATCATCCATCACCTGGTGGACGAAGGTCATCATAGAGGCGAAAAACATGGACCTAGTCATGTTTTCGCATTCGTGACATTTCATCACGACATAGTCAACTATTTCTTTAATCCTGGTTCTAATGGCTGTCACACCTCCTTTTTCACCGGTAAGGGTAATAAGGGAGTTTTTCCACTTTAAGTGACATTATTCAATTTTTTGGAATTTATTTAATATTTTCAGAGTCGCCACCCGGATTTTTTACGGTGTTCCGGGACACTATTTATTTATTAGAAATCCCAAAATCGAGGAATTTTGACTCTGTTTAAATTGGATGCGAACCAGAAATCCGGGTAAGGAATTCTGTTAACCCGGGAGAAGGTGTTAGGCATTCCCGAATTCTGTGGTTCTAGCACGGTTGCTTAATGATTAAACTTGGCCTAAATTATTTAATTACTTCTCTTTGTACCTATGTGCATTTTTTATATCTTTACCGCTTTTATTACTTGATTTATCTAAAGGATTACCTTAATGTGAGTTACGCGTACGTATACCCGTTTAGATTTGACGTGTCAAGAATCATGTCACGCATACGTGTACACAATTCACAACACTTAATTTATTTAGAAAAATAGGCCAAAGTCGCGCGAACGCGTCCCTTGAATTTATTTGAAAATCGGCGCTTAAATCATGTCACGTATACATGTACACAATTTATCACGCTTAATTATTTAAGAAAACCTTGGCCAAAGTCGCGCGAACTCATACCTTGATTTATTTTAAAAAAATAGTAATTGCGTCACGCGAACGTGTACATAATCACGATAATAATTTTAACAGATTAATGAGTAAATGTAAAAATTCACGTCGAAAATTACATATATTTACCAAGATGTTTCGAACTTGAAGAAGAATGGAAAACAAGGAAAGGAACTACTTAGTCTGATTAGCTTCTCTTCCCGATAGAGCCTTATACCCACCAATAAGATTTGTTCAACATATATAACATTAAGTTTTCATCTATTCTAAGTCATTTATATTTCAGCAGAGCAAACATTGGACTAAAAACTACGAGAGTTCAAGCTAATAACATGAAGCACAATACTACAATATCGCATGTCATTTTCAAAGTATTTTCTGAACCATACAGGACCGGAAGAATATCAGTAACGAAATAATACCTGGAATTTTTAAGCTGTCAAATATAATAAAAATCGTCTTCAATGCATTAGCAAAGAGGGATCCAGACCAAACTTTATACAATTGCAATGACTATTCAGTTAGAAAAGCTGAAATCTGACCACAACATCGAAATCAGAGATGCGAAATAGACCTTAAAACGACACCGGAAAAAACTCGAAACCAATAGCAACTCAATCGAACTTAAGACGAAAGAAGATCTGACTGCACCAGTGATATAAAACTCAAACTCTAGCTAGATGCAGAAAACTTTCTCGGCTAGCTAGCAGTTTCGGTACAAACAACAACGAATGGCAACCAACGACTTCATTTTTGAACTCTGAACAACATTTTAAGGCTATTTGGAGCATTTTTAACTGTTGTTTTTATGTATTTTTATAGCATAGGATTTCAGATCTCAACAATGAACTTCAAGTAGAGAAAATGAGTTTATGGGTGTATTATATGAGCATGAGGAAGTGAACGAGTGAGACGGAGAAAGAGGCGACATATCTGTTATGTTGAAGAAGCAATCATCGGTTTGGAATCGAGAAGGGGAGGTCGGCGGCTGCTAGGGTGTCAAAACAGAGACACCTAAAAGCATGTACGCAATCACGATAATAGTTTAAAATCCGCTCCTAAAAGCATTTCTACGAATATTCATTTTTTTTTTCCAGATCTTCATTTGGAGAATCTAGAGAGTGTAAATTTCATTTCCAATCCACAAAAGGGCCTACTAGACATAAGATTTACAGAAGATAGTGTCAGTACAACAATCGAATTTAACATGTTTAGAGGAGTAGGAAATTTTGCTAATCATTTCCCACAAATAGACCTTGCAAATAAACTTGATATTACATGCTTAATAAAATATAAACTATATTTAATCAACAGAGATGAAAAATTAATATCTTAAATCAAATTTGCCTAATGACCTCATATATTACAACTTTGACCTTAATCTCCACAGAAGAATATACCACTTTCAACCCTATGACTAACACTCTTCAACCTCTTGGATTGAATATTCAGAGCATGTGCATTTTTTGGAGTAAATCTGACCAACTGATAGTCAGATTCACATCCTCAATACAGCCTCAACCTGAAACATTATCCTTTAAATAGATACTTTACAGGAAAGGTGTCACTACTATAGATAGCATTAAAGATTATGAGGAAAAGATTCTGAGCAAATCTAAAACAAATAACATGCTTGTTCAACAAAACTATGGCATGACACAGTCAAAACATTAATTTAGGAGGACATATGGAAACATATGTGAACACACTAACACATACAACCAAAATCTAAAGTTGAACACAAACAACTACAGATGTTTAAACAAGGATTTAGACAATAAATTTTATCAATGTAAGAGTATAGTTACATACCTAAGAGTAGAAAAAATAGCAGAAAAAGGACCAAATAAAGGTCAAGAATAGAGAAATATGGAGCTCAACCAAGCATACAACACAACAACAACAACCACAATATGATAACAACAAGAAACAACTATAATAACCTCAGCCTTTCAACCCAGAAATCCATAGTAGAACCCAAGACCAAATGAGACACTAAGCCATATTTCTTGCCAAAATGGGAGAAGATTTCAGAGATTTTTTGGTTCAAAATGAAGAAAAATCTCTAAATCTCAAAAGTTCTTCCTTTCGTATGAAAGAAATCTGATGCCTAAGCTTATTTTTCGAGAGAGATTATGCTGATTTTAGAGTGTTTTTCCGTATGTCCTTAGTGAGTGAGGGACTATTCTTTATATAGGTTGTATATGATAAGAATAATAAGGGAATATCTACCCTAATTTTCAAAAAATCTCAGATAGTACAATATTTTTTTTAACAGACTCGGTACATCTGTCCCTTTTATCCATATTTCAGCATCTTTTTCTAACAATGCTGGGACAACTGTACATTTCTAGAACTTTCTGATATTTTATCCTAAAGTGTATCTATTTTTATTTTCAAAATTAACCCCTTTAAGTTCTGCTTAATATAAATAGCCACCCTAGTTTCTGATTTTCAATGTCTTGTATTTCCATATTCCTTTAACCCCCCCCCCCCCCCCCCCCCCCCCCCC
>ML256052.1:0-35257 GCA_005239495.1 Nicotiana undulata | reverse complement strand
TTATAATGAAGGAGATATGTAGGTTTTAAGATTTGCAAATAGTGTAGGTTTTTAATACGCCGTCAGGGGCAATTTCGTCATTAACCATAAAGATTTGGGCAACCTTGGTAAAATAGCCATAAAATCCTCATACGATGTCCAAATTCGACGATTCTTTTTGCTACGGGTCCGTAATTACGATACGGATCAAATTCTTATTTCAAAACAGTAATCGGAGCTCTGATATCATTTATGCTTGAAGAAACGACGCCGAAGCATAAGAAAAACGAGCACAACGCAGCCCAAACCTATCCAAAACTCACCCGAGCTCCTTGGGACCCCAACCAACTATACCAACACATCACATATGATCATTCAAACTTAGTTTCACTCTCAAAACACCAAAACTAACATCAAAACACCAAATTTACGTCGGATTCAAGCCTAAAAAGTTTGAAAATTTTAAAATCCACCAAGATGCCGAAACTATCCAAAACAACTCCGATTGACCTGAAATTTTGCAGACACATCCAAAATGATATTACTAACCTGTTCCAACTGTCGGAATTCCATTCCGACCTCGATAGCCTATTTTCCACTGCCGACCGGAAATCACCAAAAACTAACTTTCGCCAATTCAAGCCCAATTCTACATCGGACATCAAAGAATTATTCTGAACACACTCCTAAGTCCCAAATCACCTAACAAAGCTATCCGAGCCGTAAAATCCGCATTTCAAGGTCGTTTACCAAGTCAACTCTCAGTTGACTTTCCCGTTTTAAGGTTATTTTTAAAGACTAAGTGACTGAATTCTCATTTAACCATTTTGATTTCAAGCTTATCAACTCTAACACAACAATAATAGAATAATCGATCTATGATAAGTCAATAACATCAATTATAATGCAGGTTTTACGTAACGACAGACCGGGTCGTTACATTTAACTTTAATAACCTATTTTTGAATTGAACTAATTGAACATAACAGCAACTGCCTAGTGGTAATACAGAAAGAAAAGAGAAGAATACAACAACAATCAAAACAAAAGACAACAAACAAAAAAGGAAAGGAAAAAGAGAAACTAAAAATGGAAAAGGAACATACACTGGTTTGACCGAAAATAGTTGAAAAACAAGGCAAATCGATGAATGACGACAAATCTTGGCCCGCCAATGTTGACTTGGCCGGAATTTGGCCAGACTACGGAGAGTTTTAAATTGACTCAAACCAACATGAATCGATTGCTCATGTCAAGAGCAATCGACTCATGTGAGTTTGAGCCAAAACGGGCTTGAGATTCTCCGGCAGAGTATGTAAGATTTTTTTCCCGTTTTCAGATTTGAAATTGGTTCGATTTGGGGGGATTTCCGGGGAAACTAATGGTAGATTAGGATTGAGGGGGAGACGGGGATCATCTGGTGTGAATTTGGGTTGGATTGGAAGTGGTCCGCCGCCGTGAGGCGATTTCCGCCGGCGGAGACGGGGAGGGGTTTAGAGGCGGCTAGGGTTTTCTTTGAGAGAGAGAAGAGAGAGTGGGGGGGGGGGGGGGTTTTGGGGCTTGGGGGGGTATGTTTGGACAGTTATATGGGGTGTGGACTCAGTTCCCAGCCGTTGGATGGTGGGAAATCAACGGCTGGGATTGGTTTGGTCGAAACAGTGTCGTTTGGGTAAGAAGGGGGCTGGACCAGGTTTTGGGTATTGGGCTGGGGCGGATTAAACTAAAAAAAGAGAATTGGGCTTGGTTAATGACTGGCCCAGTCCGATTTAGTATAAATGAACTCCATATCAATTTCTAAATATTAGATTAACTTAACTCAATCTTAATTAAATACTAAGTTATATTAATTTGTGAAATTAATTAGCTATTTACCTTTATTATTTAAATAATTAATCAATTTTAGTTTATAAAAAGTAAAACCATTAGTTTTAACATTAATACCAATAAATGTAAAAAAAAAAAATTGTGATTTTATTCTAATAATGTGATTAAATTATATAATTAGATATTAAACTAAATTAAAAACTTAATAATGCAAGATGATGGAGGTTGAAATATTTTTGTTAGTTTTTGTAACTTATAAAAATAAAAAATGTGACTATAAATGCAAATAATTCCCAAATAAACACCAAAAATTCTATTAATAAAAATCTAACAATAAATAAGACTAATTTATTTATTAATTTTGTAAGAATATTTTAATGAGGTAAAAATTACATGCTGACACATACATTGTCCTTGGCGTAAATAGCGTTAGAGTATGTTTTAGGAGTGTTTATGTGAAGAGATAGTAAAGGTTAATATGACCAATTTCATTACTAATTAATGTTAATCTGTGTCCGTTATTATGAACCGGAGGGAGTAGTTGATTAGGGCAGATCAAATTATGATCCTATTAGCCCTCTTTGACCCAGCCTCGAAGAGCTGCTCAATCGGCTTGCTCATCTTCAAAGGGGAAAGAAGAAATGAGGGCAGAGATGTGAAAACTTCCTGCTTACGAGATATGGAATAGCTTCTCTTAAGCTTCACCTGAAACTTATCAAACGAAGAGACTTACCAAACTTAACGAGCGGATCGCAAATATTGTTGATCATAAATTGCAGTAAGCAACACAACAATTATAAAAACATCCGGGCAGATAGATGCACCAATATTTTCAAGCTAATCATCGTATCGTAGTGAATTAATATATATATTCTCACCTTAATTATGACTTCACCCTAGTAAATTAATATGATTTGATGTTAAACGGGTAAATCTTTACCGTGGAATTACCATTACAGCTACCATTCAGATGACCAATAAAAGTAATCTCGAAATCTACAATATATTGGAGAAGGATTATAACCAACATTAAAAGAAAAGAAACCAAGGAGCTACAGCGGAAGAGAAGGAGAGAACATTCATTAACTCCTTTAAACTGAGCTATTTCCTGCGACATTCAAGACCTTCAACCAAAATCAAATGGCCGAAAGAAGAATATCCCCTAATATTTTAACTATCGAGAAAAAAATGATATAAATAAAAAACACATAAAACTTTGAGGATCTCTCTAAAGAGGTCTGCCATCATAATGTACTTTGACAAGGAATACCAGAGATAATGAACTAAAACCTATAAGGATAAGACACACAAAAAGAATGTCACTGGCAAAATACAGTATGTTTCATCTTTGAACTTGGTCGGCTACATGGTTGCTAGTGGTTGAAGAAGAGGCCGTCCTGCCATTCAGTATCCCGTTATCAACAGGCGGACTTAATCCCCACTTCCCTTCGGATTCCAGGGGTTCAATCACTTTAACAGTTCCATCTGACAACCCAACTGCAAATTGGCTAGGCTCCTGTGGATGTGCTGCAACTACTAATGGATACACAGCTTGACTTCTGTGACATATAACAGGTGCGTTAGTCATGACTCCTTTAGTACCAAAAACATCACAACTAATGAGAGCGAAACTAACAAAACTAGTACATGAATCAACATCTTACAAAGCGAACAAATAACACATTTTAACATGTTAGATGAATGACCAAAATATTTGGATTTGCAGAAGTGGATAACATAAGAAAGATTCAATAGACTGCTGCTAATCTGTTCTTACCCAGTCAACACTGCCTGCGGCAAATATGCTGGGGGAGCAACACGACATCTGAGTCTTAGTGTATCAGCATCAAATACACCAACATTGCCGTCAGAAAAGGAAGCATAAACTAATTGACTGTTACAGGAGTAAGCCGCGTAGGTTATTGGTGCAGAAAGTGCATCTTGAGGGACCCACTGCGAGAAACAGAATCAATAAGAAAACAAAACAGTCACGTGTCTATAATTTGAATATTTAGGCATTTGTTTTACCTGGCGAATTCTTTCCATCTTTGATGCATCATAAATTGCTAACTGTGTTTCATGAGATACTAGCAAACGAACTTGGTCTGAGTGAAATTGTACTCGAGTGTCACCACTAGGTGCTTTACCAGCAGGCAGCTGAATGGGAACTGATTTTCTCTTGTCCCATGTATCAATGCTCCATAAACAGAGCTGCAGTGGTTGGATTCCATGTTAGTACATAAGAAATAAGATATCTATAGCATGTCAAAGCACTACTAGATATGCACATACAGCAATACATGAAAACAAAATACAGAGACATGATTGGCAGGTGTATTCAACTCCAAGCTTCAGGCCATTAATCTGTTCATTATCAAGCTTCAAAAGGGGAGGGGGCAACTTATCATCATGTTCACAATCACATTTCAATCAAGATTGATATGCCTGATGTATCGATAGAGTTTAACTCAGATATTTTTGGTGAAAGTAAACAAGCAATAGATCCCCCCCCACCCCCCCTCACCCCAACCCCTCAAAAAAAAGAAAGTAAAGAAACTGAAGGCTGTGGCTGGCTCTAAGAGAAAGCCAATTGAACAAAATGTAGGTTCTGTACTTGTTCCTCTATCCTTTAATAGTTCAAAGAAAATAACACAAGGCATAGGAAGAAATAGAAAAAAGACAGAAGACCGACTTACCTGAGCATCAGCACCTGATGAAACCAATATGTTGAGGTTGGTGGAGAATGCAAGACCAGTTATGCGCTTCTGATGGCCCTTCAACTTAGATTTTACCTATGGATAAAACGCAGTAACATAAAAATGGGCCATTTAACCAACTCACAGATGTCATTGAATATTGAAGTGGCTGTACAAATTACCTCATCGACCCTAACGTTATAAATGTGGATTGTTGAATCCTCCATGCCAATGGCTATAATGTTGTTATCTTGAGGATGGAACGCTAAGAAAGTTGAAGCCGGCGGAGGTGGCATGAACGTTGTCATTACCTATATATCTCAGTTATTATCATAATTCATATAACAAACCACTCAAATGGTATGTTGCAAGAACAGGACCCTCTTCTATACACATACCTTGAATGTCATCATATTGAATAATGAAACTTTTCCACCAGCAGCTGACATTACATAAGAGTCATTCTTTGAAAGGGCTATGCAAGGAACAGCCTCTTCCAAATTGACACCTGAGACATCATTAGCCATAAGAAGACCACTGTTCGGTTGCCAATGTTGTGGAACAACATTAGCAGTGGCCTTTAAGACCCCAAGACATTTCAGAAATTTGTTTGCACATTTTGAAAATAAATATGTAGCTAAGACAGCTGTCAGTTAATCTTTATTACCTTGCCACTTGGATTTTGTTCATTGCGGGCCCACTTCCACAGCTTTTGAGTACCATTTGAACCAAGTGCCAGGACACCAACACCAGAATTTGTATAAAGAAGCCGTGCAACCTAAATACAAGTGCCAGTCGAAGGATTACATGCTGAATCACATTACAGAAGAAGTGCACACAAATGAGATAACACACCTTGTTACTTGAATCTGAGCTCTCAGGCATGGTAACCATCCTGCATTGAGCTTGATCTAAAATTTCAGTCAACTGCCAAGGTTTGGCCTTATCTGAAACATCCTCCAATATTCTTGGTTTCTCCATGCTTCTGGGCACAGAATCAACTCCATTCTGCAAAGAAAGTCGGCAGAATAAATATTTATCCGAGGATAAATTCACTAATCTGTAATACTATAGCAAATTCAGCAGTTCAAGAATACAGATAACAAGGTTTTCAAGTTACAGTACAGCACATGCAAGTTAAAGAACAAATTACACTACTTGCACAGAAGACTAGAATTATAGGCAACCTCTTATCATACACACAATGTTTGAAGCCAAAAATATGCTCTTAGTTAATATATTGTGGTATTACCATCTTTCACGCAGACTAGAAAGATTACACTGAGAAAGAAAAAATTTGAAATAGCACATACATGGATGGGAGAAGGCCTGACAGGAGAGCTTCTTTCCACTTTACAATTGACAGGAGTAACATTTGGAACAGAAGAACCAGAAGCCTGCTAAAAAACACAAGGAGATATTTTACTTTTAACATAACAACTACGCGCAGACTAAACGGGAGAAGCAAACAACCATCAATACCTTAATAGCAGCTGCTTCAATGGGTGACCTTAGTGCTTCAAAAGGTGGGGCTTCAGCTGTCCTTAAGGATCTCATACCAGCAGCATTTCCCAGTATCTTAATCCCATTGTCAGCAGTAGTAACAGCAAGAAGATTTCCCTCCTTGTTGAATCTCAAGCGCGGAAGACTCTGCAACAACCACCAAACTTACAGCCATGTTCAAACTATTCTAAATATTCAAGGGAAAGTTCCAGTTTGTTTTGTAGCTTTCATTTTCATTTTTTTCTTTTTGTGGTGTATCTAGGAGATGGTTGCTCAAATGAAACTATAGAACTGGCATAGGCACTAACCGGGAGACCACCATCTGCATCTATAGTTGTAAGAATGTTAATGCTGTCCATGTCCCAAAATTTTATCTGGCTATCTTCACCCACAGCCAAGAAATGATTCTGAGTAGTGTCAAACTGCACAACACCAGCTGATTTCTTTCTAAACCCAGTATAAGTCCTCTTTATGGCTCCTTCACTTTCATTCCATTCCACAAGAAAAGAATCGCCTTCTTTACCAGTTCCACACGAGAACAATCTATAAGCATGAAAAATCAACATCAGACAGTTAATAAAAGTCACTGGAGGCAGGGAATAATCATAAAGACCAACAAACAGTAAATAATGGTTTCTCCAGCAACCCTACCTACTACCATCAGCACTATAAAGCATGGTGGTACACCAATGACCAGGAGCATCATAGTCAACTCGAGATCCCATATTGTCATACAGCCAAGCTTTTATTTTCCCATCTATAGCAGTAGAAAAAATGAACTGCATATAGAAATAAAAAAAAGGGACGTTATTTGAGGGTGCGGTAAATGCAAACACCACTACTAAGCAAGTAAACACCTGGAAATCCAGCAATAAGACCTTTAACGTACTGCTAATATGTTATCTATAGTTTCAGAATCATCAGCAACTACTGCTCAAATCATATCACAGTATCTCCAAATGCACCCAGGTACAGCAAGTGCACCCACACCTCATATAGAAAGATTGAGATAGGTAATAGTTTCTCCGGCAGTACAGTGGACCATCAGCACTAAAATAATTTACATTTGACTAGTTCTGCAATCTATTTGTGCATAGAAGCCAATCAATGGACGGATCGATGCAGATTCAGATGAGTGGTATGGACTTACAGAAAGATGATTGCATCCTCCCTGGACTTGCTTGGAAATTTTACAAAGTGATCACCAAAACCCTATTAAGTTTTTTTCAGTTGCCACCAATAACTATATGGTTTATTCTCTTTCCTAGCACATTGAATCTAGAATAAAATAAAAAAGTTGCATGATGGTGACAACTGAGTGATTAAACAGAACTGCTTCCTTCAATGTGACAACCATTTGTGATGACTCTATAAAAGGTAAGAAGAATGCCAATGAATGTTACCTAGCAGTAGCAACAGTAAGCAGTTGTTTTTTTCCCTATTTTAAGCAGAACTCTGCAACTAATTTGTTAAATTTTTCAAATACCAGAGGAGTGAGTTAGTGAAATGTTATTCAATCCTGAAGCAATGACAAGCAATCAATGCAAGTTTTTCCATATCTGAAAATACCTGAATGTTCTCCTTCTGATGAGGGCATATGGAGTATACAGGAGCTTCATGTCCTTCAAAATTAAACAGCTTTCTTCCTGTTATATCCCACACCTGTTTCAAAATTTTCATTCAGCATTTTACTAAACGAGTTTGGAATTCCAACTGAAATAATGAAGCTTCTGATGTTACCTTTATCAACTTATCATCTCCACATGTTACTACACATAACTGCTTGTTTGGATAAGCGAATGCTAAGTCATTGACACTCCCAGCATGAGCATCCATCTTAAATCACAAGGGTGCAGGTAAGAAGTTATGAGTTTTAGCTTTTAAGTTTGCCAGAGCATATGTTTCCACATATTCAAAGAAGAGAGGGGAAAAACAACAGAAAAATCTACCTCCAAATGCTGGCGTAAATCACTTCTTCCAATAGTGGCATACAGATGGACCAAATGCTTAGAGAATGCAACTCCTGCAATACAAAGTAGAGTTATGAACATCCACAAGAACATATACAATAACAAAAATAAAGAAGAACACACACCAACAAAGGTCCCATCTGGACTCCACGCAACACGGCTTACAGAAAATGGTGCATCTTTAGCAGCAGAAGCCTGTGAAAACTCTAAGTTGTCAGGAACGAAAAAAAGTATACAACCATTCGAGAAATCTTAAAGACATCAAACCAAAGGCTCAACCACAGCACTACATATTTGTGAAGAGACTAGTCTCTCAAATTATAGAAGAACTGAGAGTTAATTTGTATTTACAACCATATGCCAGATAAAAGAGAAACCATATTGAAGAAAAAACTGAAAGCCAAAGCTTGTATTTTTCTTTCACTTCCATAGACTCAAGTTTTGAAGAATCTTGTATCGATTAACCTGAAATGTCAGAGTACAAGCTTGAATATCCCATATTTTAAATGCTTTTGAAACCAACTTCTCTCGCATTGCGACTTCCCAAAGCGTTATTTCACCATTGCTGGATCCAACTGTTCATCACAAACCAGAAGTTAGAAGACGAAGATATCTTAACAGCAATGGCTTTTATCGCTGCTGTTCACAAGGACACAGAAAAAAAAAAGGAATACATGGACAGAAGATCTTAAACGTTTATATACCGAGCAGCAATGTGTGATGAGAAGGATGAAAGTCCATGCTAGTGACTGAGGATCCTTGCTGCAGAGTAAAAGCTACTGTCCTTGGTAAGTCATCGAGGGACCAAGAAGCTTGCTGACGAACTGTAGGATATGTAACCTGAAAGGGAAGAAGAAAAACAAAATTTAATGAATTTGATATGATCTGATAAGATGATAGTAATAAATTTAAGGGTGAATTCAGCAGGAGGAAAACAAAAAAGAAAATATATCATTTAACGAAAAATCCATCTTCAGCAATACCTCCTCAACAGACGGTGCGGGCCGTAAACGTTTCATTAATTGCTCATGATCAGCATTCTGATAGTCAAGCATACCTAATGTAGCTGGAGGTGTGATGGGACGCTTCAAAATTGAAACTGTTCAAGAGCACAAAATACGGTGAGCAGAAGTGGAATATCATCTCCGACAGACCAAATACTCATAGTAGTATCAGTTGTCTGCTTGACTGCTTCATGTCCAAACCAACTAACCCGAAGTATTCAAAGTAATATTTTAAAAGATCTTGAGTTCACTCTTTAGAAGGCAAGCAATCCAGTTCTCAAACACATCAATTTTGGACCCACTTTAGAAGCATTTTCATCCTCAAGCAAACAAGAGCTACTATTCTTTTTTTTATGAAGTAGGTAAATTAAGATCAACTATTCTTTCTTCCAGCCCGTTATTTGGAACTTCATTACGATTTATATGTTGAAATCGATGTTTAATTATTGACTAGTATACTTTTGACATGCATTCTAGAATATTGAGAAATTTGCTAATCAAACTACACAGTAATTTTTCTTGGCCTCTCAAAACTCATGCTCTTGTTAAGTTTTAACAAATATTTAAAGCATTATCAAAGGTATCCACTGAAAGTCAGGCCCCTAGTCGTTCGGAAAACACTAGTTAAAACTCGCCTTGATTTGGTGGAACAGGCAGGGATGATGCTGTCACAACAGCTGCTTGGACAGATGATGAAGCAGCGGCATTTGCCATCCAACCTGCTAAAGCATTGGCATTTGCAGCTGCTGCTGCTGCGGGTGGAAAGGGCTGCAAGCAACAAATTAAAGCACATGATTGAACTGAGTGAGACGAGCAAAGGTGTCATTAAGAAAAGAATAAGTTAAAACTAAAATTATCATAACTAGAGTAACCACAAAGAATCATACCCCATGTGCCCCAAGTGATGTAAAAGCGGCAGGTTTTGCAACAGCTGCAACAGGAAGATTAACAGGTGCAGGTGCAACAGCCCCATTTGGAGGAGTGCATGTATGATCTGTAAACAGTGTCTTAATGTCAGGGTTTGGCCTCGGGTTCTTACAAAGCTGGTGCTGCCAGTTGAGACTGCAGAAAAAGCCAAAGTGAATCAAATCAGAACACACAGTTCCAAGAAACTGCCAAGATGAAAAGCAAAATATTCAATCCCAAGAAGCATACTACAGGTGACCTTTAGATAAAAGACAAGAAAGGTATTAATCACGAGAAGTATACATGTGAGAAGACGGCAGATCTAGGTTATCTTGCAATATAAGAACTAAGTCAAGTTGTTAAGATCATCTTATAGAGTGGCACCAACATCCCCTCATTATACTTAAGAACTAAAGGAACTCGAAAGCCAAAAAAGTATTGAAAGGTAATTGACAATACTCTTGTTAACAAGGGAGAAACAACTGAAACATAAGACCAATTGCATCCCCCATGCATGTTTGTTGACTCGATTGTGGAGAAAATATCTTCTTTTTTCGAAGATGTAAAGAAGATAAAAAAATGATCACCAAATCTAGAGGCTGATATTATCCTTCTTGATATTTAAGCATTACAAAAACAAAAAACAAAAATATTCACCTTTGATTGATTAATGTACGCAATCTCGAAGATCTCAAAGTCGGAAAGACGAGCTTTTCACGGAAAAGAGGATTTGCTTCGATCAATTTCTTCAGCTCTATCAACATTATGCTACGAGCTGTCTTGGTGTCACCATACTTCGAAAGCTGCTCGTTCTCTCTGAAATCAAGTAATAAAACAAGTTATTCAGAAGGTCGTTACTTGACGTATGTCGAATTGCTAAAACTCACTTCAGGAAAGATAAAAATCAAGCATTGAGAAAGAAAGACTACACAAACTGAAATAGTCATTCTACAAGCATTCAGCACGGATCCTAATTCACAGAAAACCTATAGGCTCAAAAGAAATTCCAGCAACTCAACAACTCAATATGCAGCTTCGAGCCTTAGGAAAAACACTCAGAGACTGTTTTCATATAAATATACATATACTCAATATCCTAGAAGCCTTATCAGACAATCTACGGGTAAGCATGCAGAATAATACCAAACTCGGCATCTTGCCCTCCTTCTATCTTGAAAGTTAAGTCTACAATTTACTCCCTATTTGGTTCTTACACAACAGGAAAAAAATGTGATCAAAAAGAGAATCCCTGTAAATATTATGGTAAATTAACATTTAAAAGGTAACATAGAACAAAAACTTTTCATTTTTCTGCATAAGAGGGACTGTCAGGAAAGCCAAGAAGTAAAAAGAAGACATTCAATATAAGAAACCAAGAATATTACCCTCTAACTATGGAGATAGTACTATATGTTGAGGCGAAATTTATTGCAACTACAATTGACTTATTATTCATTAAGGGAGTATAGAACTACCTTTGAACATTAATGATTGAACATAAGGTCGTACTCTTCAATTAACTCCATGATTCGACATATATTTATCTTCTCACCTATTCCTCCCAATAAAAAGTTTAATTGTTTATTCTGAAACCTTTCCCAGTTGAGATACTAATAAATGCATTTAATTATTAGGTTTTCACTACGGTTGAATTAAATCGAACAATTAATTTCCAAATCTGGTTCAAGTTTAAGCATATGAACTTCCACACTGCAAAAAAGTTGACAACTTATCTAGATCGACTGTTGAAAGGACAGTCCATCAATCAACGAACATGATCAAACCAGCAATTGAACCCAGACAGAGAAAGTGGACCTTGATTATTAGTCCTTCTTGAGAGGTCAGGGAGCCATTTCGAGGACATTACCAGTCACACCATGGCTTTAGAAAAGAAATATTCTCGACCACATGAGAATAAACATCTAAGCTTCCACCTAACAGGCTTATTTTTTCAATTTTTTACTCTACAGGACTGAATTAACAGTCACAAAGTGTATTTACTACAAGTCCACCAAGACGGTAAGAGAAACAACTAAACCATAACTAGTCCTCAAAGATTGCCAGAATCTCAGAACTGCCACCAATGTGAATTTGGAGTCTCAGTATGCAGCAATTACAAGCCTCTTATGAATGCAAAAGCCTTTTAATTTATTCCCTCTCGTTCTCTAATCATAAACCTTTCATCAATGCACAAGCAATTTCTTCTTTCTACGTGGCTATGCACTGGATATTCTTCTTACATAACATGAGAAAATAGCTACCTGAAATTGGTAAGTGTCAAGAGCTGAGTGATCTCTTTGTAAAGGTCCTCGTTGAATGTAGAAAACACTTTCAAATCATTCACAAGAATCTCAACTGCCTTTGCCTTGTCTTGCCTGAGATGACAACACACCATGCAGAAGGAAAAAAAGTTCAAATCAGAGCCATACTTGGCGGAAATGTATCAAAGGCATGGTAAAGTAACAACAGGGACATACCGATCAAGAGCTTCAAGATACTTCTGCTTTCTTATCTCAAAAAAAATTTTCATTGAGTATCTGTTGTCATCAACTTTAGTAAATCCAGACAGGTACTTCTCAACTTCATCCCATTCACCTGCATGCACCTTCTCCTCAAAGTATTTCATATTGAAGAAAAATCCTGATTCTTGCTCTAGCCTGCAAACAAAATCATACATTTTTTTAGAGAGGTTAATCATTTTCAAGCACAGAAATTCAAATAAAGGAAAAGGCAACGTTTTCACACACTTATAAATTGATAGCAACCAAAAAAGACTAGAAATTGAAACACTGTTTGCAATTGAAGCTAGAAAAGTTTTAATTTTTTATAAAGATATAATGGTACTAGAAAGTTATCAAGCCGCACACAAGTCAATTTATGAACTTTAAAATCATTTCGTTACTTCATTTCCAAGAAGCATAAAATAAGCAACAACGAAAAATTAAAAATCGGTCGCATATTAAATGTATCTCATTAACTCTGCACATGAATTTTACAAAAATAAAAAACAAAAACCAACAGAAAAATAAAAAAAGAGTAAAAATCAAAGCGAAAACAAAAACAGACCGTGCAAAAACTCACAGTACAACTAGCTACATCAAGTGGTTTTTCTTTTCCTTTTTTAGATAAATTACCAGAACAACCTCAAAAACTAAACACATACTTAATTCTTTAGTTTTCATTTTCAAGGAGAAAAAAGTTTTCACTTTCAAGCACCAAGTAAAAATAGTAAAAACACACAGATAACATGACAATAAAATCCAAAAAATAACACATAGATGTGTGTGAGAGAGAAAGAAACACAAAAAAAAATAAAAAAATTGAAAACAAAAAAAAAACATACTTGTGAACAGACTCCTTAAATTTCTCCTCTTCAAGGAACTGGAGTATGAGGAACACCAATTCTCTGCTGAGTGAAGACATTTTAATCAAATAACCTCCGATTCCACAACTCCGCAGATCTAAGCCCTAGATATCCACACGCGCTACAATTTCTAGGGTTTCAGCTCCTCCTCTCGCACCAAAAACAATTAAAAAATCGCTACTAGATTTTCAAAGCCAAAGAGAAGAGAAATTATATGTAGAGAGAGAAACTCTGGTTGTAGAGAGAAAGAGACGGGGGTAGAGAGAAAGGGGAGGAAGGGGGTCTATTTGTAGTGGGGGAAAGAGGAGTAGAGAAGATGGAAATGAAGGTTGGGGGGTGGGGGAGGACTTGGTCTCGCTATCTTCGATGCGTTTATCAGTAGCCTATCTTTTTCTACTGACCTATCAGTAATAAGTTATACAGCTTATCATTTTTGTGGATAAGTGGTTGTGATAAGCAGAGTTGATTATCGTGGTACTTGGGTTTACGTATAGATAAGGAGAATGTGACTGGAGTAGCGGATTTGAAATGGGGAATTCAAATGGAGTTGAATATTCGGGTTGAATTACGAATTCCCGTCGTGGGTTACGTGTGTTATTTGATGAGAACCGGTACTCTTGTTTCGGCGGAATTTATTTCCTCATCTAATTTCTCGCGATAATTCATTTTTTCGTTTTGTTATCATATTGTGGTATGGGAAGTTATATTTTTGTCATGTCAGAAGAAAAGAAATTTGTTTTAAAAGATAAATCAATTCGGAGGAACGGCGCGTGTTCAATCACTTGCTGAGATAAGGTGGGTCCCTTTAGTTTCTTGTCTCACTTAGACGTGGTTCATTCCAGTAATCATCAGGCGCGTGATCTCCGAAAGGCATATTTGCTTCCCTTTTTCTTTTTAGTTTAATCTTAAAACATTTTCCATATTTTATTTGGAAACAAGTATTAGCATAATATTTAGAATAAGATTTTTTTTAAATGTTTTTCTATTACAGGATGAGAAGAGAAAGGAAAAGTAACAATTAAAAGACTTTGAAAAATTAAGGTAGTAGGATGTTTTCCAAAACTTAAGCGTGTATTTGAAATTTTTAAGAAAAATTGAGGGATATTTAATTGATTCAAACTTATAAGTTGATAATTTTACGCCCTAATTAAACAAAAAAATAATTATAACCATCATTTAAAACTGGAATTTGCGGTAAAATAAGTTATACATTCATTTCCAGTGACTTCGAAAAATTAAGGAAGTAGGATGTTTTCCAAATTTAGTGTGTATTTGAAATTCTTAAGGGATATTTAAACTTGGTTGATAATTTTACCCCTAACTAAACAGATGAAAAAATTATAACCATTATTTAAAACTGGAAAATTGCGGTAAAATAAGTAATGCATTCAGTTCAAAGTGACTAAAATAGTGAAACAATTTCATTTCCTAAACAATAAGGGGTAGAATAAGTTAGATATCTACGTGCCAGATTTACTTAATAACGGGAAGGAAATAAAATATCTTAATTCAGATGAGAATTGACTATTATCAGAAAATAAGACTTTTTAAGTTAATTCAGTAAATATTCATCTATAAACAACCAAATCTAGAGCATCATGGTGAATAAGGTAAGAAATTGACTAATAAGTAGTATTTTTAAATGTATATCCAAAATAAGAAAAAGAAATAAGGATTTGGTTATGTGGCTGAATATATAGAAGGAAAAGAAAGTTAGATTTTTCTATAAACAGCCAAATCTAGAGCAACTTGGTGAATAAGGTAAGAAATTGACTATAGTAAGTATTTTTAAATGCATATCCCAAAATAAGAAAAAGAAATAAGGAATTAGTTATGTGGCTGAATGGAAGGAAAAGAAAGTTATTCATATCGCTGAATCTATGTGGATAACAATTCATACTTCATAGTATGCAAATTGGCTCTCACTAATATTTTGTACATCATTGCATGGATTTTGACCTTTTCTTTCTTGATATTGGTTGACAATGCTTCTTCTGACCAACATAATAATGACATATCGTTATTTTATGTGACGTAAATTTAATGTGTTATAATGTTAAGGCATACTGAGAAACACGTAAAGTCTAGTTAACAACCCGTAAATTGAATTAGGGCCAACATTAATTTCAAAACCTTCCAAGTACATGTAGTGTATTAAAATTTAAATGAATGAACTTGCACATCACTTAAGAAAAGTGAAACATGTAAACATCAACTATCCACTAACAAAGAAATACTTATTGACTAATTGAAGACACAAACCACGAGCATTGCACAACAAAGCAAGAAAAACTATTTAAAAAAATTGCAACGACTAAGGATTTAAACAAATTGTACAATAGACTATAGTGCCAGGGTTAACTGAACACGAAATGCCGTTATTTGGTGGTGGCAAAATAATAAAAAAATAGTTATCATCTATATTATTTGTTAAAAAAGAATTGGATAATTAACTTTTTTAAATTGAATCAAATATGGATAAGATCTATATTATTCGCTTAACCAATGAGTTTAACTATTATATTTTCAAATATTCAAATTGGGGGTTCTTCAAGTTTGAGAGACTATGAATTCTCCCAAAAGCTAGTGATTATATTCAAGATCAGGACATGGATAATATGAATATCCGTATTATTCGACGATTAACCGATATGGGTTGGGTCGTATATTTTATCTATCTTTGCATTATCCATTTTGACCCGTCCATACCCGACCCAACCCGACTGTATGCCCGCCCTACTGCTATTTTACTACTTGTGTTAGGTCAATTTGTTAGATATTACTCAATTTTGCTAAAAAGTGAATGAGGAAAAATAACTGTCGCTAGTACTACAATTCCTCTAACGCCAAAACGGAGAGACAACTCAAGATCCGCATGTATATTGCTCTATGAAATAAGATATATAGTATTATATATCAGAATAAAATAAGAAATAAATATTAATGTAAGGAAGCCCCTTTGTTATTAGACTTGTTGTCTACAGAGAAAATCACTTTCAGTTGCATTTATTATGTTCCTGTTATATATATAGTGGTTGGATCTCTTGCAAGAGAGAAGACTAGCAATGATGGGCATCGGCGATTGAGTTCTTTTACTCGAACAATCATATTAATAATATCCACACACAAAGAGTTACACAATAGAATTAGTGTTGACTGCTCAAAGTAAAGCTGGCTCAAGCTTAGCTTGAACAGCAATGGAGCTCGAAGAGAGAACATTCAAGAAGAATAACGAGAAAGAAAAACTGGGGAATGAACCTTACGTATTATTGATACCTGTAATGAATATATATACATAATATCCTATCTAATTAATTGAATGTCTGGCCTAGCCACGTTGCATCTAACTAACCACTTTACAACTAGCTAGCCACTTTGCATCTAGCTAACCACTTTACAACTAACTAGCCACTTTACATAATTAGGTAACCCCAATAACCCCCTCAAGTTGGTGGTGTGGAAAACACTGCCAACTTGTGCAAAGCTGATGAATGCCTGACTCCTGTTAGGGCCTTTGTTAGAACATCTGCAAGCTGGTTTGTAGTCCCCACATGATGTAGAGAAATCAACCCCTCATGTAGCTTGCTTCTCACAAAGTGACAGTCAACTTCTATATGCTCGGTTCTCTCATGGAACACATGGTTTCTGGCTATGTGCATGGCAGACTAACTGTCACAAAACAATGCAATGGGCTTGGGAAAAGGTGTTGTGAGTTCTTCAAACAATCTGCTGAGCCACACCAGTTCTCCTACTACCTTCCTTAAGACTCTGAATTCTGCTTCTGCTTCTGCAGAAGACAAAGAGATAGTGTCCTGCTTCTTTGACTTCCAACTAACCGGATTGTTGCCCATCAACACAAGGTAACCACTTATAGATTTTCTGGAATCTGGGCATGTTGCAAAATCAGAGGAACAATAGGCTTTGATTGTATAATATTGATCCTTAGACAAGAATATGGCCAAGGTAGGATCCCCTTTTAAGTATCTGAGCAGATGAAAGGCTGCTTCCCGATGAGGTTCTCTGGGGTCATCCATGAATTAGCTCAAGTGTTGCACACTGTAAGCTATATCTAGGCTGGTGTTGGTATGAAAATTTACCCTACCAATTTTCTGTAGTAAGGGGGGTATGTTAATGTTTCTCCTTCCTTAATTAGTTGTAAGCTTCACAGTGAGGTCCAGTGGTGAATTGAAGTTGTTGTGATCCATGCACTGATATTCCTTCAACAGGTCAAGAGCGAACTTTCTCTGAGATATTATTACAACATCATCTTTATAAAGAACCTTCAGTCCCAAGAAGTAATGTAGCCTCCCCAGATCCTTTATTTGGAAGTTGTTGTTCAAGAATGCTTTTAAATCCTTAATCTCCATAGTGTCAGTTCATGTAACTACAATGTCATCGAAACATACAGTGTTATATAAACAGATGAGTGCTTAGTTTTCTTGTAAAATAAATACATTGAATGTGCATAACCCCTTGAACATAAAGCCTCAGTTAGTTTGGCATACCACTGTCTGCTTGCATGTTTCAGGTCATAAGAGATTTGTTGAGTTTGCAAACCAATTCTGAGTTATCTACTGCTAGGCCCTGTGGGACCTCCATGTACACTTCCTCATTTAGATCCCCATGTAGGAATGCATTGTCTACATCCAATTGGGATATGTACCTCCCTTTCTTATTAGGGACCTCACATTTGTCATCTTAACTACATGGGAGAATGTTTCTGTGTAGTCAATTCCAGCCTATTGGGTATATCCCTTTACAACCAATCTAGCTTTGAGTCTTTCTACACTATCATATGCTTTATGTTTTATTTTATACATCCACTTACATCCTATGGCTTTCTTTCCAACAGGTAAGCGAACCAAGTCCCAAGTATGATTGGCATGTAATGCCTCAAGCTCTTAGTTCATAGTTGTTTGCCAAGCAGGATTCATAGTTGCCTCCTCATATAATGAGGGTTCACTGTCAGTACATATATCTCTTATGAGACTTTGACTCTCAGAATTTAAGGCATCAGAGGTTATATGATGATTGTTAGAGAACAAGGCATTAAGGGAGAAATGTACAACAGAGTTACTGTGAGCAACATGTTGTGATGATTTTAGCTTAGGAAGTGAGTGTAGGTAGTCTTGTAAATATACAGGTGTCATGTGTGGTCTTTGTGACTTCCTTAAGGCAACATGTGTGTTGACAGATCGATAGGCTATTGGTGATAAGGTGTGGCTTGAAGATTGTGGTGTTCCAGATTGTGGTAAAGGACTTGAGGAATTCATAGTGGGTGAAATAGTGTTGGACTCAAGGTGTTGGGATTGGCCATATGTAACACTAGTGCCATTATCACTATCATAAACATGTTCAGTGCCTTTTTGTATATAATCAATGAAGGGAACAAAATTAAGAACATAAGGAAATAGAGTATTTTCAGGTGATATAGCAAAAGGAAATACATTCTCAATGAAGACAATATCCCTGGAAACAGATATCTTCTTAGTGGCAAAACTTAAGACCTTGTACCCTTTGGACACCATAGGGATAACCAATGAATATGTGTGAGGATGTTCATTGGAGGATCTTTAATATTGTTGTGATTTTATTCTTTATAGTGTTTAATCGAAAGAGAAACATCTTATTGAATATTATTGCAGCGTATGCCTTAGTTTATTTTGGTGATTCTTCGAAGTAATCGAGAGAGCATTTTGAGTTACCGTTTAAATTAAGATTGAGAAATATTCGCGAGAAGTTTCTCTTAGATCAGTCCTACCAATAGATTCGTGCAAGTTCCACCGCACTTCACATTAGTTTATTTGAAAGATTTAAATTTAATCGAGAGAGAATTCTGAATCGAAAGTATAAGCTAATCATCTTTTGAATTCGTGAGAATCGATAGAACCTCAAGAGTGAAATACAACAGTGTCATATCTAGAATAGCAGTCTTGCACCTATCATGCGTCAAAACTCTTATCTCTCACATTGATAAGAAATCAACTCTGCTAATCTCTAGTTTTTTGTAGTCAATTGTCGATTGCTTTACTTTAGTAGTTAATCGTAGTTCGCAATCATTCCAATCAAGTTTTGATCATCTGAATACTCCATCTGGTCCAAAATAAGTGATTTTTTGGCATTTTTCTTGTGGTCCAAAATAAGTGATTTTTCAGATTTCGAGAATGAATTAATTATTTTTTTCCTACATTGTCCTTGGAGTAAATAGTGTTGGAGTATGTGTTTGGAGTATTTATGGAGGATAATAAAGGTTAATATGGTCAATTACACTGCTAATTAATGTTAAAAGGTGAATTTCTTAATATGCGTGAAAACAGACAAAAAATCACTTATTTTGGATCGGAGGGAGTACCAATTAAACCAGAAATTACCACAGCATTATTTAAATCCAATCTTTGTGAAAACCATAATTATATTATATTATAATTGACAAGCGAACATCCATTTCGTGTGTATTTTACGCGAGTGAAACATACAAGGGTCTAAGTCATGTTAAATGAGGGGTCAAATATCTTTGATTACAAGATATATATAAATCATATTACTTTTTAGTTTCTTATTACAAATAAATTGAAGTACATAAGCCATATCTAAGTAGTTTGAAAACTACTTGGTGAAAAAGATGACTTCTATCAATGTTTAGATTATTAGTCGGTGGGGTAGCTGTCCCAACTGCATCATGTTGTAGAAGGCACATGACTTGGGCACGTTGCCTGAGTTGCATTGGTGCGTGTTTGAAAAATATTGATTAAATTATCAAGCACAAGAAGCTCGAGATGAGCAGAATATTATTTCAAGCTGTCGATTATTATTAGATTAAAATACTTCATTTTTAGCCTATAAGGTCAGGAGGAATTCTGCTGACCTCATTTTAGTCTTTTTATTACAATGATACAAAAAACTTTCTGTTGAGTTCGTTGATTTGAGTATCCTTGAGATACTGTTTATGTATAATGGTCAGATGACTCAGATGTGTTATATAAAAACTCTCATATTCTGAAACTCAATTATTTTGTTGAAGTATATAGTACATAGTGCTTTTTTTTTAATTAACCCAGTATGATACTCAAAATCTATTGATCAGATTAATTCAGATTTTACTTTGGAGAGTATATTTAAGGGGAGCACAACCCCCTAGGAGTCTCTCCACTCCCGAGGCTCGAACCCAAAATATGTGATTAAGGGTCAGGGTTCCATCCAACCCGTCATATACCTTTGCCGTTGTTATCTGTTTGTTAAATATTTTTTTACTTTTTTGCTTCTAGAAATAACAAAGATTTCTAAGATTGTGAAATGCTTTGATCTTTTTCTTATGTGAAAAAATATCTATTATTTTCGCGTTATTTCTGAAAAATTCTAAGTTTAATTAGTAATAACGTAGTCAGTTTTGAAAATAGATCATATTCATCCTCGACAAAATGGAAGTGCGTTTACTTATGTTAATTAGTAATAACTGCCAAAGAATCCCTGTTATCTTGATACAATTGTTGGTGGCAATATGCAATCTGCAACCTATTTGTAAATGTTTGAAAATTGTCTATCATAGAATATCTATCCAATCAAATTGTGACTATTGGTTTTCTAAGAAATACACTATCACGAGTAGTAATGTAGCGTGCCCTACACTCGAACAGTAAGTTTGATATATAAATATATTTCGTTTTACATTTTAGGAAAGTTGAAAAAGAAGCAAGAATAATTCAGGAAGGTGTTGACATGACAAATGTTGACCCTTGAGCTACCACAGCTTCCCAAGAATAAATTAAGATCACATAGATCCCTTTGGCGATGCCATGATACTACAGCTTTCCTTTCCTCGTTCATAAGCCTGTTTGTTAATTACTATATATATATTCGGCTTCAAATTTTTCTAAAATCTATTTAGTTAATCAAATATTAACTAATTAAGATGTTTAACAAAGATATAGATGCATGTCGGACAAATACTCATGATTGATTTTATTAAATGCATCTTAAGAGTTGTGCAGAAGTACTTTTTTTTTTTTTTTGTGTGACAACAACACAACTTTAAACCTGATATAAGTTATTGTTTTGAAGTACCTTAAAAGATATATGAAGTTATGAACTAGAAGGAGCTGGTATTACTTCTAAAGCTAAGTATATTTCTAAAATAATTATTTTATTTTCTAAAAACTAAACACAATCAATATATTTTTCCAACACACAAAAAATGAAGTCTCTTAAAACCGACACACACATTTAGGACACAAAACAAAATAATAGCAGATAAATAAAAAACAAATTTAAAACATAAGTGTCTTTAACTGTCCGATTTTAGCACTAATATGATTTGGAAAATCAAACAGACTTTCTTATTTGTTTATAATATATATTAACAACAGACTTTTCTTCAACTACGTTTTTTTAAGCTAGCGTTTGGTCATAAATTCCCAAATTTATTTTGAAAAATCTGATTTGAGTGAAGTTTGGTTTGAAGATGAAAATGTTTGGACATCAGTTTTCAAAATATATTTCCCAAATTTATTTTGGAAAAACATGAAACATGTCTTATATCCACAAGTTCTAAAAACTATCACAAATACCCAACAGTACCATTATAAATAACATTCATTATATTATCGCAAATCATAGTCCTGAATATAAGCAAATTTGGTACATTTTTTTTTATTAGCTACATGACACACTATCAGATGACCGAGAAGACGAAGCAACATCGTTACAAAATAATAAATGGTGGACTCTTTTATAACATACAAAAGTTTGGGGTAATTTTTAAAAAATGTAATAGTAATATTTTTGCCCAAAACCAGCTATTGAGCTGGTTTTGGGATTTAAGATTTTGCCAAAATGTAGGCGAAATCTATGGCCAAACATGTGTTTGCCAAATAAAATCCAAATTTATTTTGACAAAATCTATGGCCAAATTGGTCCTTAGTATTCAAGATAAAGGTGATACCAATAACATGTTCATAATAACTATTGAAGAGTGTCGTGGGATGGTCAAAATTCATTCATCCTTAATCATAGGTCTTGGATTCGAGCTTTTTTAATGAATTTTAGGTGATAAGTTATGTCCCTTTTTGTATTTTGATGGTCTAACAAATTTCACATGAGAACCAGATTGAGAACATGTTACACATCCTCAAAGTGCTCAAGAACACCAAGTCTCATGTCTGGCACAAGTTTCAACAACTTGCATCAAAGAAACGGCAGAGGTAACATATGGCTATCAGTTCTTCCGGTGACAGTACAAGTCAACTCTCTACAACTGTTAAAGTTGCTACATTGTTTCTCTGCACATGCAACAGTGCATCAGTCACTTTACGTTGCATGCCTTGTACCGGATAATTGC
Source organism: Nicotiana undulata (assembly GCA_005239495.1). Classification (NCBI taxonomy): domain Eukaryota; kingdom Viridiplantae; phylum Streptophyta; class Magnoliopsida; order Solanales; family Solanaceae; genus Nicotiana; species Nicotiana undulata. The sequence goes on along the minus strand of ML256052.1, from coordinate 12,677 downwards.
ATACATCATCCAAATGACTTCACTTATATATATTACCAACATGAGGCAAGGGAAGATATACACTTGCAAAACCTAAATCATCAAGTCTCTCTCTCTATCTCAAGTGTGCTGCCGACTTTCAAGTGATTCAAAAGCTTGAAGAATAACACAACAACAAAACCAAGGACCAGATCCCAACACTAAGTTTATCAGATGTCCTTAATTAGTATTGTTGTATCTTTGTTAGTGTTATCTATTTGTCACTCCTACTCAGCTTAGTTAGAAGCGTTATGTAGGAGATCATTTGTAAAACCATAAACCTTGTGTTTGTGTTTTGGCTAGAGTTAGTCAAAGTGTGTGCTTTGTAATAGAGTTATTAGAACGAGTCTTGTAATAGAGTTATTACAAGTAAGTGAGGGGTTAAGAGGTTAATTCCTAGATTATAATATGTTGTAACCTTATGTTTGCTCCAATTAGTGAAGTTGAAATCCTATAAGTTTAGATCGTGATTTTTGATCTCGTAAGCTGCGAGTTTTCCACGTAAAACTCCGTTGTGTTTTTTACTTATTGTTGTGTGTGTGTTCGTGGAAAGATAGAGAACCGAATTCTCTATACAATTTGATGGACTCTTAATTTCTATCGGTAGGAACACTTTGCTCTCTGCCTGGGCTTATCCGATGAATCTGAATTAATTGAACTGATGGTTAAGCAAACATATCTTCAAATGTATTAAATGATATGAGGACATGATAACCAAATATTTATAAATAAATAGAAATTAGACGTCTAGAGATATAACACATTTTTTTGTATTTTATGTTGGGGAACAATATAAAATTAACTTTTTTATTGATATATATTAAATGTTAAATCTTATGCTTATTTATTTTTCGGATCCCCTTATAAAATTCTTGTCTATGCCACTGAATTCAACATCCCTTGCTTTTCAATTCTATACTACGTACGTATAGTCAAGGAGTTTTTTCAGCTTCAGAGCGGCAAACTATGATAAGCATCGTAAGCTCTGTCGCACCATATAATAACTCTTGCATCAGGTCAAGGAACATGAATATTACGTCTCTTGTACTACTTTTTTCTAGGCGATAAATTACTGAATTTTAGAAATATCATATCAAGAGGAGTTCTCTTTCGATAATTATCATCTCGTTGAAGCCAAATTTATCAGAAGGTGAGAGCTGAGATGTGTTTCTGTGTCAGGTGGGACCCGTTTTTAAGGTCATTTTTACAGAAGCCACCTGTCTGTTTCGTGTTTTAAATGGGTTATTCTTTCCACTCGCCGTTATATCCCGTGGCTTGAACGCTTGAACTTTATGATAAAGAACTTATGGTGGGCACGTTACCAGGGCAGAAAAAGGAAAGCGATGGCACTTTTGATGTAGCGCGTGGGTTTTTTAAGACTCAGGGACTTGTACTTTTGTCCGGAGTCTCGACTAACCAAAGCCAAAACACCAAAATTTATCCCGAAAAAATCAATTTATTCTAACAAGTGTTAAAATATTTTTTTTTAAAAATTTATATTAATTAATTAATTTAAGAAATACTTTTGAAAAATAATTTTTATTTAGTCAAGCTTTTCAAAACATATTTTTAAGTTTTGAATTACGAAAGACGATATGAATAGATTTACTTTATAGTTAATACTTCTATTATAACTATGAATATGTGTAAGGTCTGCGTACAAACTATCCTCCTTAGATCCACTTGGTAGGAATATACTGAGTTTGTTATTGTTAATACTCCTATTATATAGGTAGATAATAATCATAAATATTTCTAAAGAATTTTTGTTTTATTTAAGTAAATTTAAATTTAAAATTAAAAAGTACTTTGTTCTTTTGAGGATGATTCAATTATATCAAAATTCATTCAACAAATATGAAAATTCACTCTAAAAATCATAAGTTTAAACTAATTAAAGTTATTTTGGTATATTTAATATTTTGCTAAGGGTATATTTTTGTAAGAAAAAAATTCAAAACTGGTTTTGCTTCTCGAGAAAAATTACTTTTTTCTCAAAACTGTTTTTGCTTCTACCCAAAGGCTAAAAGCGCTCTTTCTCCCTAAAAAGCTTGACCAAATACCTTATATAAAGAAAAAGTACTTTTCTGAAAAGAAAAAAAAAATCACTTTTGGTCATGGGAGAAGCTTGACCAAACATATTATAATACTCCAGTTTAGTCGCATAACTATATTTTAATTATTTTTCTTGGTGACCCATATTTATATTGGATTCACACAGTTTAAAACTTATTTAAGTAAAAAATACTCTCTATCTTGATTTTTCATATACAAAACTCGATCTCAAACCTCTAATTAAGATGGAGAATCCTGTCCATGCAACAACTTTCGATGCTCATAATTATCCTCCTTACCTTCCCAGTTCCCCTTCCTCCATGTGTTAAGATTTTAAAAAGAAATAGGAAAGCAGATTAATATTCTAACTAAATTTTTCATATTTTGAAATGTTGTCTATTACATGTAATTAATAATTTGACTTTTTATCTGTTCTGATGTATCCAAAGGAGAAAAATTCCTAAAATACATGGTGGATTTACTAATTGAGTTACCAGCGCTCTTAACTTTAGTTTTAATCGTTGATTTCAACATCTTATTATTTACATAGAAGATATATATCAATGCGTCAGAGACTTTGTTGGAAAAGTTCTTCATCACTTTTTAAAAGAAGTACGTATGCCATAAATATGATTATGTACATCTAGAAAGCCACGAGATGGACTTTCTTTGGACCTCACAAGTCTAACAGTAACATGTGAACCTCACAATCTCGCTCAACCGTCTATATATAGATCTTTTTCTTCTTTATTTACTCCATCCATCTTCTAAAATTGTAGAGCTGAAATTATAAAAATAAAACTTTCCATGCCATATGATTTGAGCATCAAATGGTTGATCAGTTAACTAAATTTTTATAATTAAAAATGTTCGAAAATACATACTTCTCAAAAACTGATGTTAAAGTACAAAAACCTGATCTTCTATTTCATGTGGATTGAATATCGATTACTACATTCTTTAAAATAATTTATGTAGTTATAATTTCATTTAACTAAGTGCTATTGATCACATCTTATTATATATTGAAATTTTTTCTTGAAAATATAAGTGAACACTCCATAGTGTTGGTCAGTCAAGAATTCTCATATCAATAAGATGAAAGTAATAGAAATGAGGATGTTGAGGTGGAAGTGGGGCATACTAGGTTGGACAAGATTGGGAATGAAGATATTCGGGCTAAGGTGGGGGTGGCGCCCATGGATGACAAAATGCGGGAAGCGAGGCTTGGAAGGTTCAGGCACGTGCGGAGGAAAAGCATTGACGCTTTGGTTAGGAGGTGCGAGCAGTTGGCCTTGTCAGGCATGAGGAGATGTAGATGGCGGCCTACGAAATATTGGGGAGAGGTGATCAGGCACGCAGGACATGACGCGACTCCAGCTCACTGAGGACATGACCTTAGATAGGAAGGTTTGGAGGGCGATCATTAGGGTCGTAGAATTAGTAGGTAGTTGAAATTGAGGGTGTTAGGCTTGTTCTTAGTGCCTTGCTCTAGATTGTTAGTGGCACTTGTTGTGTCTGTATTGTTTTCTGCTCAGATCGCCTAGTACCTTTCCATTGTTTTGATTGTCGATACTGCGTTTTCATTTATTTTTCTGATTCTTAGGGTGCTGGTGCTGTCATCCTGATGTATGTGGTTGTTATTGTTCCAATGTCTCTTTTTCATTTCCTTGTGCCGAAGGTCTTTCAGAAACAATCTCTCTACTCTCAGGATCGGAGTAAGGTCTGTGTACACACTACCCTTTTCAGTACTCACACGTGAAATATTACTAGGTTGTTGTTGTCATATAAGTTACGAGGATTTGGTCATTTATATATATATTAAAGCTATAAAGTTACCATATGTAATTGACATTATGGTTAAGCCAAGTGACAAGCTAATAAATGTCAATAATATATAGTAACTTTATTTTATATATATATATATTAAAGGATAATTTTAAATTTACAGATAAAGTTTTAAATTTGAATTAAAATAAAAAGAATTTATCTTTTGTTACCATGTTATCATACCATGTTGTTGTCGTATAAGTTACGAGGATTTGGTCATCTATATATATATATTAAAGCTATAAAGTTACCATATGTAATTGACATTATGGTTAAGCCAAGTGGTAAGCTAATAAATATCAATAATATATGATAACTTTATTATATATATTATAACTTTATTATATATATATATATATATATATATATATATATATAATTTTAAATTTGTAGATAAAGTTTTTAAATTTGAATTTAAATAAAAAGAATTTATCTTTTGTTACCATGTTATCATACTTAATTCGGTTAATAATCATATGCAATCATATCAGGAACCTTTGTTATCTATATTCAAATTATATAAATACTATTTCACCTCTGGCAAAAAAAAAAAATACTCCATATAAATATCAACATGATTGCATGTTATAAAAATAATTGTTAATGTAAAATATCAACATGGAGTCACTAAAAAGAAATTCATTGACTAAAGAATTTTTTAAATTTTAATAGCCGACTAAAATGAGTTTTGAATTAAGGATAATATTTTTACTTATATTGTTATAAAAATAATTGTTATTGAAAAATAAAGTTTTAGAAACTGAAAATTTAAAATAGAAATATTTTTTAGAAAATATTAACACATCAAATAAGAGTTCAAGCAATAGTAAAATAATCAAGTCGTATCCAAAGAGTCCTTCATAGTCTCAAACTTTGATTGTTTTGCCATAAATATGAGTTATTATTTTGCTTTCTGAATAATTTTTGGATCCAATGACACCGGCGAGAATGATATTAAAAAATAAAAATAAAATTATAAATAAGAAATTTGAGAAATGTTTAATCATTTCATGTAGCGTTTCTTAATTAATATCTAATGATTATCTATAATTATCGAGAAAGTTTAAATTTTAAGATTATTTACATATAATTTAAATAATTCAAATATTTAATATGATTAGTGTTCACGTACCCGCACATATACTAATACTAGTTACTCATACAGAAAATTTACGCTTTTAAAGTTTCTTCTTCGACGGTTCAAACAGTTGATCATTAAAAGTCATTACAAAAAGTTAATGAGTTTATCAAAAGCTCGATATACGAAGCATTATTGTGCCACGATATGCTAACACGGCAATGCAGAGCAGAGGCGGAGCTAATCTTTTGGATAGGGGTTGGAACCGGTAACTTTTGTATAAATTATGTATTTGTCTTAAAAAATTTATTGAATATATACATATTATTAAATTAAAATCCAGTGATTTGAGAAAAAAAATTTCCGAACAATTAAACTTTAAATTCTAACTCCACTCTAATGCTGAAAATATGTTAAAGAAGGGAATTTGAAGGCCAAGGGCGGAAGGGCCTACCACATCGCGGTGCTTTACTGTGCCGTGATTGACACTACTAACTGATAATTTAGCTTCTGTTGAGACATAGATTTCTTCACATTTATTCAAAAAACATATTTTGTTCATGGAGTTTGATCAATATTTGAAAAAGTTTTGAAGAAAAAGTTTCAAATTCCGAAAAATGGTTTGAATTAGTTTTTAATTTGGTGAAAGGTTTTCTTCCGCCCACAAAACTTTAATATTTTTCCAGTAAAATATATGTCCAAAAAATACCTTAATATTCAAAAATTATTTTTCAACACAATTTTCAAAACTTTTTTTTCTTCGAATTTTAATCAAATTTATGGTCAAACGCATACTCAGGGGTTTTTGTGCTTCTTTTGTATATCATGTTCTCCATCTTAGGTATAAAGGTAAAGCCCATATTCATAGGACGTTTAAAAACAAATTTAGAGTCTGGTTTGGATAGTCATGTGTAATTACATTAAGTGGATGTGTAATTACTGTAACTACACACTCTAATAATTACATCGTATAATCATTAGAATGACCTGTTTATTTTTCAAAATGTAAGTATAGTGTAATTCTCACTGTCATGCAATGTTTGGTTCTATAAGTGTAATTACATATTGAATATATTTTTTTCCAGATTAACATATTAAATAAATTATAAAATTGATAAATAATATCCTCAAAGTGGTATCTTCCAATTAAATAATATTATTACTTAAATTAATTAATCAAAATTACAATCACAATTTATTTTCTTACTAACTCATTAATATGTGATAAATACATGTATATATACAATAAATACTAAAAATTATTTATAATTAGGTATTCAATTTGTAATTGAAAAAAATAAAAGTATTAAATAATTATAAATTGATTACTAGTATCGAAGAAATTATCGGTATTTGACTATCTTTAAAAATAATAGTATCTTAACTTAAAATAATCAATAAAAATCATTATGAATTTAAAAAATTTACCAACTCACATGAGAAAAATATGAATATATAATTTGTGCTGTATTTTTTAAATAATAAAAAGATAAATATGAGTTTAAAAGTTTTTTTTTAAATAACTATTTTATACATATGAATAGAAAACAAAGCTAGTAAAATACGAAATTGTGTTTAACAACTAAAAAACAAAGAAAATAGAAAAGGAAGAAGAAAAATAGGAGAAGTTGCAAAACTATATGAACGAGCACCGGAAGCAACATGTTTGAAGGTTAAAAAAATGAGAATAAGAGAAACTAAAAAAATAGTACTCAATATAGTTGAAAAATTAGAAAAGTTATATCATCTTGTAATTATTACTAATTCTTACATTTTTTGAGAATTAGAAGGTGTAATTATACTCCCACAATTTTAACAATTCCTTACTGACCAAGTAATTACTTAGCCAAACAAACATGTCAGTGTTTTAGATTTTGACTAGCAATTGAGAAGTCTTGAAAAGTTCAAATAATTCTACGATACTAATACTCTCATGTAAGTAATTTATTATGCATTATAGTGATGAGATTATAATTCCTAGAGAATTGTGAACATCATGCAATTTATTAGCTCCCTTTAAAGTAGGGAATAGATTTCAGTTGGAATGACATTTCATCTGTTAAAACAAAATGAATGAAAGTTCGCATCTATACATAAGAACCTTCTTTAGGATTATTCTCCACTTTCTCAGCGCAGGGTAAAAGCAATGTTAATTGTGTAACCAAATCAAAACTATTGTAATTCTAGGGGGAAATATTAATTTTTTTTCATCACCAACCAAACACACCCCTATATTCCTCTTATTTTACTGTACATATAGATAATAGATAAGACGCAAACAAATAAAAAAGGATTAGCAACTATCACGTCACAGGTTACAACTCAATTAGTATATATTTACATAAAATAGGACGACAGTGGCGGATAAGACTTCAAGCAATTTTCATCCACGCAGTCGTTATTGGATAAAATGAGCTTGTTTGAATTTTATTTTAATTTTCTATTTCATACAACTATTTAAAGAAATATATGCCCCGGAGCAGTTCAACGGTGTTTGGGGCCTAAAGCCAAACTTCAATGAGAGGTCCTCAGTTTTTCGGTATTAAAAATTCATTTAGTAAAATTTTATTTTTTTAGTTTTTATAGATGTAAAATCATTAATAATTTATTTATAATCGATTTCTTGACCAGGATTATATATGTTTCTATTTTCTAGGATTATTATTCAATTCTTTTAGAATTTTTGATTTTCTAAAAAATCTACGACTCACCAACTTCTTCTTCTTCTTTTTCTTGGATTCCATCATCGTCTAGCTTAATTATATTAGTAATTTGTTCATCTATCATAAATACTTCCCTATTTTCGAATTTTAAAATTTTGATTGTTCGCTAAAATTTATCAAGCACTCCTTTTTGGGATTGTATTAAAGTTTTTTTTTTTTTGGCATTTACGCATTTTAATATTTCTTGTTGACATATTAAAATTCTAATAAATAAATAAAAAGATGATACATATACCTACAAACAAAAGATATAAAAAATAGCTAATTCTAAATGCAAAGTAATAAGAAAAGTACAAACAATTGAACATGATTTAACAAACCGTCATAGATAACTCGATATTACTTTTATTGCTTCAATATTTTTGGTGCAATGTCGGAAAAGCTTGACAAAAAAGGGTTGCAATTGCTTTTTCCTACGTACTTGACGAAATGTTTTATGAGATAATGGACTTGTAAGTAAGAAAAGAGAAAGTAATCAAAATACTTAGGCCTAGTAATAACGATGATAGTGTATAAAGGAGGCAAGAAACATATTCACATGTGAGGTTTAGGGGCAAATCCCAAAAATAACTATTTCTATTACCAAATTATCTCTTATTTTCCTTTTTCATGAAAAATGCACTTTTTCTTTAATATACTAAATATTTTTATAAAAAAGTATCATATACAACTATTTAATATTTGAAAATTTTGAGGCCCCATATTGCTGGACTTGTCTTACCATCGGGCCGCCCTATATGCCTAGTGAAGTTAGGTTGATTCCTGTTTCTCTTTTGACTTTTTCAATTTGTATGTTAACACAATGACATTTTAAGGCCTTTAATTAAAAGGATGCATGCAAAATAGTTGGCAAGAGCGAAAATACTTACCTATATCGGATAAGTAATTAAAAGAGGGGTTTAACTCCAATAACTTTTATAAATTGGAATTAAAACGACATATTAGTGGATACTGTCGTAAAATTATAGTTTGATCATGTCAGAGAATAGATTTAATAATACTACCTTCGCTAAATAGTTTGACTTAGTGATTTATTATCACCTATTTTATGATAGTATCACTGTCATTTTCTCACTTTTACTCCCTCTCTCCTTCATGTTCTTAACTTTGTAATTCATAATTAGCAAATTTAAACTATATCTTGTTCTAAGATGCATATTTAAACTATATCTTGTTCTAAGATGTATATATATAAGGTAAAATATGCTATATTAAATGATCGTATGAGGAAATGACACGTGCAATCAAAGACAGAAGATACCTGAAACCGAAGCAACAATCCCCTCTGTTACCGAAGAGAATGATACTGATAAAGACGAAATAAATGATTGTCACCCGGTAACATTTAATGAAGAATATTGTACAATATTAAGTATATGTGTCACGACCCGAAATCCCACCTTTCAGGCCGTGACTGCGTCTAACATTGAACCCGCTAGACAAGCCAACGTACATAACACTTGACATTTTTAAAACAATTTGACAGTAATAAAGCAATTATCTTTCAAACCTTTACTGAAATAACCAAAACCACTTCAAAAGTTCTACAGCAGAAATTAATAATACTCCGAAAAACGCATAATAAAATGATAAAGATAACAACATCACAAAATTCCAAAACCGGGGTGTCACAACCTCAAGGACTGTCTATAAGAATACTAAATACAAGTTTGAAAGGAAATACAATATTGTCTTTAGAACGGAAGGATGAATAAGACAATAGGATACTAATAGCAGGAGAGACTCCAGGGCCCACGAACGCCAGTGGTATACCTTGAAGCTCGATGTGGACTGAAGGTGACTCCCTCAGAGCGGTCCACGGGGTCCGAAAGCGGGATCTGCACAACATAAAGAAGTGCAGTGTAGTATCAGTACAACCGACCCCATGTACTGAGTAAGTGCCGAGCCTAACCTCGGCCGAAGTAGTGACGAGGCTAGTCTTAGCAAATAACGTTCACCTATCCTATTCTTCAACACAAAATACATATAGCAAAGCAAGGAAGGATACCCGTCATATACGGGGAACGAGAGCAGATAAAGGGAAAAACAATAATATAGAGCAGTTAATTAACATCAAGTAATAAAAGAAACAATTCACCGAAAACTGATAAGGTATGAAGGACATGTCTGAATGATAACAATGGCACGGCATCACCCTTCGTGATTTTACTCTCTTCCTCACCAATACAATGTATGTTGTAATCAATGTAATCATGGCACGACAATAACCTTCGTGCTGGCAATAAATGTAAACATGGCACGGCATAACCCTTCGTGCTNGGTATGAATGACATGTCTGAATGATAACAATGGCACGGCATCACCCTTCGTGATTTTACTCTCTTCCTCACCAATACAATGTATGTTGTAATCAATGTAACCATGGCACGACAATAACCTTCGTGCTGGCAATAAATGTAAACATGGAACGGCATAACCCTTCGTGCTTTTACTCTCTTCCTCACTATGCATGTCATGATGTAATCAATGTAAAAACATGGCACGACATCACCCTTCGTGCTTTACACTCTTCCTCACTATGCGTGACATGATGTAATCAGTGTAAAAACATGGCACGACATCACCCTTCGTGCTTCACACTCTTCCTTACTATGCATGACATGATGTAATCAATGTAAAAACATGGTACGACATCACTCTTCGTGCTTTACACTCTTCCTCACTATGCATGACATGATGCAATCAGTGTAAAAACATGGCACGGCATCACCCTTCGTGCTTTACACTCTTCATCACTATGCATGACATGATGTAATCAATGTAAAAACATGGCACGACATCACCCTTCGTGCTTTACACTCTTCCTTACTATGCATGACATGATGTAATCAATGTAAAAACATGGCACGACATCACTCTTCGTGCTTTACACTCTTCCTCACTATGCATGACATGATGCAATCAGTGTAAAAACATGGCACGACATCACCCTTCGTGCTTTACACTCTTCCTCACTATGCATGACATGATGTAATCAATGTAAAAACATGGCACGACATCACCCTTCGTGCTTTACACTCTTCCTCACCAATGTAAGACAATGTGTATGGTAAGGAATGCAGCATAGTGGAAAAAATACAGTTCAAATCACCCGGCAAGGGGAAATATCAGTCAATATCTCAATGAATGCCGGACAAGGGTCTCAGCTATAACCAAACAACTCAATATATATACCGTATACTTGGATCCTTAATTGAGCCAACATTTCATAATCTCTACAACCAGTACATCAACCACAATCAACTTCTTAAGTAGAGGCAATGACATAGCATGATGAACATTGAAGAAATAACTGAATTTTTATCAAAATAGACTCACAGGCATTCTTGACTCACCATGTATAGGTACTCGTCACCTCACCTATAGATTGAACATGATAAACACATAACATACAACACCTAATCCCTCACCAAAGTTAGGCCAAACACTTACCTCGGTCCAAAGTATAGCAATCAACCCTCTAAGACCGTCTTTCCTTTATAATCCGACTCCGAAACAATGATATCTAGGCATAATTAATTCAATAATATCAATAAAGACTCAATAACACGATCCCATAGCCTAGATATGCAATTCCTATCATTCTTTCAAAAATACCAAAATTCGACCCCGGGCCCGCTTGGTCCAAACACGAGGCTCGGACCAAAACCCGATCACCCATAACCCCACGAGTTAGAATATATAATTTGTTTTGAAATCCGACCCCAAATTGGGGTTGAATTACCCAAAATTCTCAAAAACCTAACTCTACCCAAAACCCCTAATTTCTACCTTGATTTTATGATTTTAGGCCTATATTTCTAGTGATTATGGAAGTAAAATGGGAGAAATCGATGTTAGGAAGCTTACCCAAGAGACTATGGTGGAAGAATTGCCTTGGAGGTCTTCAATGGAGGTTGGAGAAGGAGGAGGAGGCTGAAAATAATGAAATCCCGTGTAGAGTATTCTGTTTTTGGACTTAAAGAATAACTAGACGATTTTGGCTATCGCGATCGTGGTAGGAGGCACGCGATCGCGGAGAGTACTGGGTCTGAAGCTTCGCGATCGCGGTTAAGAGGGTGCGATCGCAGGGAAAACGGGTCACTAGCCTTCGGGATCGCGACCAAGCGATTGCGTTCGCATAGTGCAGCGCCTACCCAGCCCCCATCCCAAGACTTACTCTATGCGTTCGCGTGAGGCCTTCCGCGATCGCGCAGAGCACTGGCCCCCAAGCTCTGCGATCGCGGTTGAGGCCCTCCGTTCGCATAGAGTCAACTACTCACCCCCAACCCCTGACACATCGCGATCGCAAGAACATGTCCGCGATTGCGGAGAAGAAAATGCTGGACACCAGAAAATCACAAACACACCAGATTTTTAGCACTTTTCACATCCCGTTAGCTACCCAAAACTCACCCGAGCCCTCGGGTCTCAAAACCAAAAACACACACGTCTCCCAATACATCCTACGGACTTGTTCAAGCTTTTAAATCATCAAAATATCATCAAAAACACGGAATTAAACCTCAAAACTCTTAGAAATTTCTTAAACTTCATAAACTTCTAAATTTCCCATTTTTAATCCGAATCACGTCATTTCAAGTCCGTTTTACACCAAATTTCACAGATAAGATAAATAACATATAATGAACCTGTTACGGGCTCCGAAACTATAATATGGGCCCGGTAACACGGTTTTCACATAATTATTCATTTTCAAAATCCTTAATTATTTTCAGAAAATAATTTTCTTTAAAAATTCATTTCTCGAGCTTGGGACCTCGGAATTCGATTCCGGGTATACGCCCAAGTCCCATATTTTCCTACGGACCCTACTGGACCGTCAAATCACAGGTCCGGGCCGTTTACAAAAAATGTTGACCAAAGTGACTTTATTCATTTAATTATCAAAAATTCCATTTTCATCAAATTTCAACATAAAGACTTCCCGGCTACACGCCCGGGCTGTGCAC